>PVJD01005514.1:0-114361 GCA_004026545.1 Mormoops blainvillei | reverse complement strand
AGCCGAAAACGTCTCACTTGGCTGAGTCATTTCTTTGGTGACTTGTCACTTACCACCTCGCAATATATCTCTATGCCTGTTCCCTGTTTTTTATCTAAATACTGTTAACGTTACCCACAGCAATACCTTCCACCTGTATCAGGTATGCTCCTGGACGGCAGCGACCCCGCCGCTCTCGGTGGAGGCTGCCCCCAGCCTCACCCAGGCTATCCCGACTACGGAAGGAAACATAAAAACCCAGCTCCTTTCACGTGTGACCAGACAGGTAGTTTCAAGAGCAGACTTACAAACGCTGACGGGAGGAAAAGGACCCCGAGCTCGTAGGATCGGATCATCAGCTGGCTGCCGTTTTTCTCTAGCGCTCCCCAGGCGGCCTTGGATAGGTTCGCGCTGCAGGGACAAGGACACAGGAGAAGCTGACTCAGCAAGGCGGTTCAGTGCAGGTCACGCTGTCACAGCTGCGAGAGCACAGGTCAAAAACACGGATCCCCGCAGTCGGGTTTGTTCGGTTTCTGGCAGAGTTGTGCATTTGGGGGAGATGGAATTAAGTCCTGCTCTGTCCTTAAGATGTATCTAATTGCTAATTTGGGACGGCTTCACCCTCATCTGCGTTTTCCCGAACGCAGCTATTAAAATAATTATCCCGCTGTAGAAAACAATTTTTTTTTCCTGTCCAAACCCTTTTAATTTTCAAGACCCTCGTGTAGCCAGGATGTTTGGTTTTGTTGTATATAAAAGTAGCATTTAAGAAAAAAAACCTGTGTCAATGCCATCTTATATACTAGTATCTTCGGCACTGCATTCCCTGTCTTGCCTTTTGTTTTTGGCCAGGTAGTGCTAACTCCTACTTTCAATCTAAAGGAAAGCTCTGAGGGCAGTAGACTGGGATTTGTATCTAGAAAGAACGGCGCACTTGGAATCATGTTTTATACGGAAACAGTTACAGATGTGGCTAAAAGTCACATGATGCAGAGAAGCGCAGGTGACGAGAGGCTGACCTGACAGGAGGCACCGATGCTGTGAGGATGCTCAGGATTAAAGACCGACCGAGCCCTGACCTGTCATCTTCAGGGTCGCCCAGAGCTCATCCACCAATCAATGAATGCAAACCCACTGTAAACATTTTCTCTTCCAATTAGGTTCAACCAACTTCCACTTCTTTTTTAGAAGGTAGAGCAAAGAGCCTCAGCTATTCAGAGCCTGACAACGTGGACAGCTGAATATTTTAAGATTCATTCACTGGTGTTCACAAGTTTTCTTCCGAACTAAGGGCAGGAACCGGTGGGGGTCAGACAGTCAAGTAAGGGGAAAAGAATGAGGATCTCTTCAGGGTTCTACGGGAACAGACACGGAGGCTGACAGAAATCGGAGCTAAGGGAACTCTAAAAGCAATTCAGCCAAGTTCAATGAATATAAAGCGTGTTTGTAGACCTCCCTCACGGGCCATACTGAGGACAGGGAACCTCTGCCGCCCAAGGGCCACAATCGTGAACACCAAGGTCAGTGATGTGTCACAAAGAGAGAACATGCCGACGAAGGGGAAGTCGGCAATCCCGTGGTATGATGGCTTGAGGGGTGTTTTCTTTCAAGTTCAAGATGACAGCTTGCTTTTAGGTCTCTCACCCATTAGTAAAACAAGGCGACCTCTTGAGGCGGAGACACTGGTCTAAGTGCAGATCCAACCAGTGAGCACAAGTGGAAGCAGTTTTCCTACAAATGCCTTTTCGGATGTCCTAGATTATTGCTTTCCTGGCAAATTCCTCGACTGGTCGGCGTTTTACCCCCCACAGGCCAGCGGTACTTCCCGGGAGGCTTGCCCTCACTCTGCCCTACCTAGCTGTGTTCTCCGCAACATCCCAAGACCTGAGTGAGGGTAAAGATCAGTGGAGCCCACGAGGACACCTCTTCAGGTGGTTCCCCCCAACCCCTCCTTTGTATTGAGCTTCTAACAGAATTCTAAGCACCTTAAACTCTACCCTGAATAACGAGACCAAAAGTCACCTGTAGTCTGTCTAGGTGATAAATCAATATACCTTGAAAAAGCATCTTCAATAACTTTTTATACTCTGACTACACTTGGGATCACTGGTTCCCACGGCAGTCAGGACATGGGTTACGTACGCGTATTTCCAAACTCAGACCCAGTCTGGTGGCTGTGTGTGTTCCTGAGGCACAGTGACACCACAGAGCTGCTTACAACAAGCTCTTTTGCTCCCAAAACTCCAAAGGCGGTCTTGCGTCTTGTCTCCTCCATCCAGGAACCATGTCCACTGCCTGTGGCTTCTAGCCATGGCTGGTCTCAGCATCTTATTCCCTCCGCCCAGGTTCCTCCAGCTCGTCTCTGCCTCCTGCTGGACTGGGCTGCTCTCTCCCTGGAGTGCTGGGGTTTAGTTTGTTGGTGTTGTTGGGTGCTGAATGACGCTTCACCACCAAAGAGGGTGGGGGTTTTTAACCTACTCTGCATGCTTTGGGTGTGGGGCGATGCTCCAGGCTGGAGAATTCCAGAGGGTAGGCTTCTGGAGGCCCAAAGTGGTCCTGTTCACCAGGGGCTCTGCCCAAGCCACTAAGAAAGTAATGGCGAACGAAACAGTGGTTTCTGGGGGAGGGTGCAGCTAGAGGAACGGAGCCACTACAGGGGTCTGTGTGTTTGCATGCACATACACACGTGCACATGTGCATAAAGGTACACATTTACAGGAATCTGACATGTAACTGTGGGATCTGGGAAAGCAGTCTCTGCCGTGCTGCTGCCTTTGCCCTGGTGCTGGAGCCTGAAGTCTGCAGGGCAGGCGGAAGCCAGGGGAGGACAGGAATGCGGTGGAGGAGAGCAACAGACAAGCGACGAAGCCACAAGTGTGGACTAAACCCGGTCGGCGGGTGCTGCCTCTGGCCCTGGGGGTGTGGGTGTCCTGCAGAAACCGGGCCCTTGGCCACAGTGCTGAACATACCCCTGATGAGGATCCAGGAACTATGCCCACTGCCCGTGGCTTCTAGCCGTGGCCGGTTCTAGCATCTTATTCCCTCCGCCCAGGTCCCTCCAGTTAGGGAAGCGGAAGCAGGACCTAGGGAAGGGGCAGCAACGGGAGGTCCAGCCGCTCGCTGCCTCTTGCCGACAGGGTGGGTCAGGACAGAGCGCCAGTGCTATGAAAGGGGCTGCGGCTCCACGCCCGCCCCCCCGAGTCCCCATGTGAATCTCCTTGGGGCCCACCCTCACCGAAACATATGAGAAAGGCGATTCTGGAAAACGTGGTTCAGGCATGGCAAACTGCCACATTGCAAAGCCACCACAGAGTGCGACGAAACTGACCGACAGCTAATTACTCAATCGGGCAGCTTATAGGCCCCTTGACAATAAGAAGTTCGACTGGTGGTAGATTACTGTCACAGTTTGTGCAGTGTGGCTGCTAATTAGACACCTCATCTCAGTCCACAACATGGAAATTTTGTCCCAAAGTTTAAACCTGGCAGAGTAAATTTAAACTAGTAATAACGTGCAACAAAAAGTTCCTAAAGAAAAGCTCCAGAAAGCATAGATTCTACTTCAGGGACATGGGGGAGGAAGGCCAATGCTGCGAAGAGATGCCCGGGCCCCAAATCAGGAGACAGGATTTTGTCCCATGTTCCCCACTAACTGTGACTCCCTAAGGCACTCATCTCCCCAGGCTTCAGTTTGTCTCCAGAATGAGGGGGTTTGGCTATGAGATCAGAAATCTCTCCCCAGACCACGGTCTACAATGATGAGGGACGTCCACACTCTTATCTAACTGGATGGCTCCCCTCCGCCTATGTGTTCCAACGGCACAGACAAAATCCATGGTTTTCACTGGAAACTCACTGCTGACGCGTGTTTATCTGAATGTTCATGATAATGTGTTGAGGAAACAGCCACGCAAGAAAGGACGGGGCAGCCATGGAGGTGACCTCTGGGCCAAACCTTGCTATGTGCATCTTTAAAAGTCTAAAATTTGGCAACAGCAGCACCGTCATCGGCCATGCCCGACCCTAGCCTGAGTGGCTGATTAAGTGTGCTCCGAAGATTTTACTGGAAGGTGTATGGGTCCTCAAGATGACTGCTGTTACGAGGATGTGTGTCCAGTGATAAAATATTTCTTTTTGCTGTTGGTACTTAATCTAGGCAGCAGCTGCACCAAGTGTGCGGAGGGGGAACCGGACTCGGTGAAGAGCCGAGCACCCGCAGGGGCCCTGCTGCTGGGGGTGGACACTTGCACAGACCGGAGGCGGCAGACCAGAGGCTGACAGCCGGTGTGAGAGGAGGGGCCGAGGAGCTGGGGCGGCCAGGAGGGAACGGTGGACCCGCCCGGGGGGGCTGCTGCCATAAAACTCCCCAGCAGGGCGTCTACCTCACCCTTGCTGACACTCTCAAGTTACCTGCCACTCTCAGTGGCTTTAGGCATTCTGGTCCCGCCCTTGGGCTCTGTGTCTTTTTACGGAATGAAAAAAAAAGTTTCACAAATAACACTGACAGGTATTCTCACTGTAAAACATTCGAGTTGTAGACATAAAACTATAATCTTTTATTTGGATGGATTTTGCCAATTTCCCTCTAAAACTGCTTTCCTGTTTAGACTATTACCAATGATGGATAAGCCGCTTTTCTTGGGTCTTTGAGAACGCTGAGTGGACGGTATCTATGAAAATGTTTGCTAAACTAATAGGTAAAAGGGAGCTCACTTAAATGTGATTTTTCTGATTACTCAGTATTTTTAACCACGTTTACTAGACATCAATGTTTCTTGACTCTGAATCATCCATTTAAAAACTATGTTATTTGTCTTTTTGATTGATGTGCGGTGGGCACTGGTTTCCTATTGGGGCTCCAACAGAGCCACAGATTTAGTGGCTGAAACAACACAATCCCCTCGCATTCTGAAACCCATCTTGCTGGACAACAGTCAAGCTGTTGATAGCTTCCCTTCCCCTTTCTTCAATTCTCTGGAGTCTGACTGGCTTCCATAATATTCCTAACTGCCCAACACAGTGGTCTTTTTGTATTTCTTAGTCTTCTAGACCAGTGGTTCTCAACTGGGGGCAATTTTGCCCTTAGGGGGCCTGTGGCAATGTCTGGGGACATATTTTGTTGCCACAAGTGGAGGGTGGGTTGCTACTGGCTTCTAGCAGGTAGAGGCCAAGATGCTGCTAAATACCCAACAATGTGCGAGACGGTCCCCGTGACAAAGGATGGCCTGGCCCCAAGTGTCAGCAGGGCCAAGGTTGGTAGGTCCTGCTCTAGGCCCCTCCGCTGCAGGGCCTGGCTTTCTCCCCCCTCCCTGCGTCCTCCTTCCTTGGTTTGCTCTTCCCTTGACTGTTGAGCTCCTCTCTTCTTTGCTGCCCTCTCCGTCCTCTGCCTTCTAATCTGTGCTCTGTCAGTAGCTCAGTTCTATTGTCCCCTCTGCCCTGGGGACTTTCCCACTCACCAAGTAGAGCTATCACCTTGGCAAGGATGACTCCCAGACCTCTCCTGCTTTGACCAAACTGGTACGTCTAATCACAAGCTGGATTTCTCTATTGGGACGTCACATTGTCACCTCAAACCCAATACTCCAAAAAGTGAACCTATGTGCATGCCTGGGCCTCTGAAAACCGGCTCTCTGCTGAGCTCCCTTCTGTCCAGTCTCAGGCGTTTGGACTTGTCTCCTCTCCTGGCAACCCTGTACGACCAGACACCACACTATTTTATATTTTACTCTTGTAACCTCCTTTCTGTTTCCAGTCAGAGCTCCCCAGCTCAGTCCTTTTCACCCCAGGTTCTGGATCCGCAGGCACTGCCCTCTCCGGTTTCCCAGTCGACCCCTTCCTCCGGGTGCTCTCAGTGCCGGTGCGTCCTTTCCACTTCGGCACAAAGTAAAAGCACTGCCTGGCATTTAGGACCCTCCACAATCCGACCAAAGCAGTGCCTTCGATCTTGTTTCCCATTAGGCCTCTTCCCGACTCCTCCGCCTTAACCGAACTGATTCACTGGCTGCCTCCGCGTCTCAGCAACATCGCTTCCTCGTCCACGGTGCCTCCCGCCCTGCCCGCCCCCGTGGCTGAGTGAGCCCTTCCCTCCCTCACAAACGGCATGTCTTTCAAGAAGCTGTCTCTTGCTATCCTAGCCCAGTCGCCTCCCAAGTGAATCCTGCAGATGCCATGCAAGCCAGAAACATGTAATTAAGTCAAGAAAACATGCAAAGGCTTGGAGGATACAACTTATCAAAACTATTCACTTGGGTCAGGGAATTAAAAATGAGAACATTACAAATCTAGAGAAAATGTCTGATTGCTGACAAGCACGAGAGGCACAGGAGGGTCCGTGGATGAGAGCAGACTCCGAGCACGAAGCCGTCTGATCGCATTCAGTGCCGACGCTGCTGCCCCCACCCCGGATGAGGGTGTAAAGCCCTCAGCGCACGGATGACGCCGCGGAGGTGTTGGCTGTCCCCATCACCAGTGCTTCGCCAACTTCATGGGAGGGCGACTCGGGTCCTCCCCTCCTGTGTGACTCATCACGCAACGGGGTTCTCCAGCGACGGGCCCACCCAGGCCTCCCGCCCCAGAAAATGCTGGTGGAAGGCGGCTCTAAAAAGTGTTCACCAAGTCGCCTCACTGATTTCACGATCCTGGCACAGGTCCCCACGGCAGACACGTAGTGAGCTTCTATTTTGTTTTGTAAAGGAAATCAAGAGGGTTTTGGTCCCCTTGATACAGACATATGTCTCCCAATTTTTAATGAGTGATAAAGTAGCAGGAATTTAATACATGACTAAAATTAAACCAGGTCTGCAGAGGCCCCCAAATCACGTGAGATTAAGTACCAAAGGGGGTGTAACATGTCAGCTGTGCGCTGGGGGCTACAGTGTGTTAACAAAGAAATGTCAACAGGGAAAGATAAATGAAAATGATTATGACACACATTTTCCTACAGACAGATGTCAGCAGAGCACTACAAAAGGTCAGATATCTGGGTGTGGGCTTTTGTAAGCACCAATTCTGACACATCACCAAAAAATGTCTGAGAAATCTATTTACAAGCTGACTTTATTCATTAGTCACAGGTATACTATGACCCCCGAGCAAATGCTTTCAAAGCTACCCTGAATTTGGAAGGCTAGCTTTCATTCCAGAGCACAGCCCAGCCCCGCTGCCAATCTCGTCTTCAGAAGGGTTCATACATGCTCGGTCCAGCACATGGAATTACACGGCTTGAGAAGCCACCACATCAGTGTCCTGAATCTCCAACGACCAAAAACACTGTCAAGATCAAAGGCTGTTCTGCAAATTTCAGGTCAAAACTGGTACTCAGAACACCCCACCAAAGAATTTCACAACGTACTTAATGGTCACTGATGAGATAACCGAAAACTGCCATTTCCCTTTCGACTGATATGTCCCATTGTTCTGGTTCGCCTTCTACGGTGCAAAGGCAATGTAACGAAAACTTGAGAAGTTTTCCATAACAAAACTATGAAATGTTTGTTAGAATGGGCCCTGGGAGATGGTCTGTTATAATGGTCTTTTAAGCTTTAAAAAAACAAGTCCCCCCGCCCCCCCGCCCCGAACCCTGGAGAGTCCTTTATGGAAAGGCAACATTTAAAGCAGACAAAAGGCAGTGTCTGTTGGTGAAGCAGGAATGGCCTGCACTCTGCTCCCCCCACGCGCTGTTCTAGCGGGCTACGAACGGGGCTTCCAGAATCACTCGCTCTCGGTAGATCAGCAGATCTAGCTCGCGATTTCCCAAGCTCGGGGATGTTTGTAGACCCGCAGCAACAGGTAAAAAATGCTTATTTGCAAATGGCAGAAAAGCTGAGAAGACTGAAAGATGATGTGGGACCAGCAACGGGGGGACAACAGAAACACTCAGAAGACTCAGGCTCAAGGTGGCATTCACCGCTATGCAATGCAGCTGAGCTTGGTATGAACAGAGTGGACGGGCAGAAGCTGGAGGAATTTGGTGCTGGGTGTCAGCTGCCCAGATGTTGGCAAGGAAATGAGAACCTGATGACCAGGACGCAGGCGTGTTTCATGAGAGCCCCGAAGCCTTTCGCACTGTGCCCTAGCGAAGCCTGGTGCAGAGTGCACGCTCAATGGACTAGCAGAGGAGGGACACACAGTGACTAAGAAAACGCAGCAGCAGCAGGCCGCTCACTGCCCGCCACATGGTCCCCTGAGGCTGCTTAGCAGGGGCCGCATACGGCAGCTATGCCGAAATAAAACCTGCCCCGTGGGCAAAGTTATGGCAAAGCAATGGGCAGGAAGTCAGCCCACTGGGAGCGAAGGGCCAGGGAGGGTCCAGGGAAGGCCTGGTTCAGCAGCATTGAAGGTGTCAGCGGAGGAGGAGGGAAGACCTGGCCAGGTGCTACTTTAAAAAAAAAAAAAAGGGAGCTGCGGTGAGTTTCTGAGTCACGGGTTCTTCCCAGAGCCTTCGTCAGCAGTGCGGGCCCCAAAGTGAAGGACAACAGGGCTGCCTGGCACGCAGGCAGGGAACAATCACGCTAGACCACCTGGGCCCGAAGCCCCCCTGCCCCCTTACCAACTGGGTCCCGTTGTTTCAGCTTCTGTGCTTTAGTCTCCCCGTCTCTGAAATGGGGGTGACAGTGCTAGCTCCTAACGGGAAGGGTTTAATGAGTTAGTGTTAAAAAGCACTTTGTCGGCGCACAGTAAGCGCCTTACAAGCATCTGTATTACTTGTGAGGGGCTTTCTTTGGGGGCCTGTTCCTGGTGAAGGGCTCCCTGATGACACCTCATCTCATGCCACAGGCGCACCTAGCGACTAGCAGCGCTGGCGTACAAAGCGTCTGGGGGCCTAGGTCAGGGGGTCTCAGGCTCTACGAGACCCACTCTCCTGAGTGTAAAAAGGGGCATGCTCTGTCTTTGGTCTACTTCCAAGAGAGTTAGGGTGGTGACCTGACCTTGAATCATTTCTAACGTAGAAAGAAAGTCATTCACTGACTTTAGTACTGATAACCACTATTTGTTGCAAACGACGGTTATTTGTTAACTTTAGTTCGGGCATACCAGCTAATACCAGTATCTTGGAGCTTCAGAGCCAGGTAACCAAGTCTACCCAGTGACATGTACAAATTTTTTTTTGTGTGTGTGTGATCCAACTTGATTTTGGACCCAAACACTCAGACAAAGGAGGGAAAAAGGCTCTTTGCTTCAGAATCAAAGGAACAGGCTTTAGAGAAGAAGCATTGCATAGCTATGCCGACAGCAGAACATCTTTTATGCTCCCTCAAAAAGCCACGGTGGTTTTGTAGTCAAGCGCTCGTCTTGTTTTTCCCCCAAAGTGACAGCACCAACATTTCTGCTCATCCCAACTGCCCCGTATTGCCTGTCAGTTGCTAGGCAACTGTAGCAGCGACTGCTCTCTGCCCACCCACAATGCACAGCTCTCACAATTGTGCTCACTGGCTTTGCCAATTACTCGTGGGCACTGTCTTCTCACCCAAGGCTGCCTCTTCCAGCGTATCTTCTCGCATGCCCAGTCCAGTGGTAAAATCTAAACACTGTATTTGTCATCATGTCCCAGCGATTGCCATAACAACAGGCTGCCCATCAAACACAGCACGATTTCATGGTAGGATCAAAACCCAAAAATAGCTTTCCATAAAAGCAACCAGACAAAAGAGAAATTGAAGCCAACATAACATCTAATAAGTTCTGATTAGAATAATTTTGAGCAATTTTTAAATAAACCATCTTCCGTTTAGGAAAGGTTAGAAAAGGCTATACCTTATCTATGGGCAAGTCTTCAGGTCACGTCATATACATCAATATGTTGTGTAAACAAAACAGAGAAAGGCTTTGTAAGCTGCTTTCTTCTTTAAAGGTTTTTAGTTGAGTTTCTTGGGGTAATACTGATTAATAAAACTATGTAGGTTTCAGGTGTACGATTCTATAACATATCACCTGTGTACGGCAGTGTGTGTTCACCGCCCCCAGCTCAAGTTGTAAGCTGCTCCCTTGAATCTCAGAGAGGCCCAGCGAATATGGGCTTAACAATAACACATACAGTAGCAGCTACTAAAGTCAAGCTGTTTACTAATATTTAATACATCATATATTTAATACATCATATAGTTTAATAGGTAAACTCCACATTTCTTTTATCATCATCCTCTGAGCATTCCACAAGTAAGATAAAAGCCCAGATTATAAAAATGACTTTTGTAAAACTTCAGTGGCAAGGCTACTAAGTGGTAATCCCCAATTAGAACATGGACCTTGGGACTCTACTTTGGTGCTATTCCCTCCATAGTACATTGGCTGATTGGATGATATGTTCACCCGAGACACCAGGGTTTGAAATTGTTGAAAGGGTTTTCAAAGCTATTAAACCTAAAAACCGAGCAGGATGGCTGGGGAACAGGAATGGGGAAATAAGCTTTCTTGGCACACCCTTTCCCTATTTTGCGCATTTCTCTATTTGAGAAAACCAGTGTTGCAAAGGGCTCTGATTCAAACATGCATTGGTCAGTAGCCATAAGCCATGCACGGTGTTAGATGCCGAGGATACAAAGATGGGTAAGACCTGTCACCTGCTCTCAAGCAGCTCATAATATACTGAAGAAATGGGACCCATGAACCAACAAGGAAGATGTAAAAGGAACAAGCAAAAAGTGCTACAAAACACAAAGGAAAAAAAAACAACCAATGAGTTATGTCTGCTGAGCAATAAAGGGTTTCAAAGGGGAACACTGAAACAGACTTGAAGGATAAGCCTAAGTCCTGGACAAAAAGAAAAGCGTGACCTTGAAACCTGGGCAGCAATTAGGAAATGAATGGTAGTTCCATTAAGGGGGACGCCATTCATTGGTTCGCAATATTCAGGGCCATTACAGACCAGGCACTGTGTCAGGCATCACATTTACTGTTCTGAAAGAAAATACAGACATTAAATAAATAATTACTAACAGTGAGGACGAGTATTTTGGTAGGAAAAGAAATACAAAAATCGCAAACTTATTTTCTCTTAGTGTAGAAGAAAAAGTTCTAATGCGGACAGTGCAATAAAATGGAAACTGCATTAAAAGTGGTTTCGGTGCAGATTTTGCGATGCTTGGGGATGTGGTAGCTCTGCACTAAAACGTAACCCAGCGTCTGTAAAACATGTTTTCAGTCAGAACCCCAATGACAGTATGACGGCAGAGAGGAAATGAACAACTGTGATTCATGTGTATTTAAAAGGAAAAATAAAAAAAGATGAAAACCACATTAATTTCTTATAAGCATTTTAGTAAGATTTCCATCCCTGGGCTTTGGTGGCCAGTTTCCACATTTGTGAAATGTCAAGTGGGTTAGACAAAGTCCCCGTGACCAGGAAGCCGACACCTTTTACTGAGGACAGGCAGGAAACGGCGCGTTATTAGGATATGTACACACTATAGGGAAGACGTGAAGTAGACTTCTAAGGTGATGAGCTTTATTTTGGGTTTTTTTTGTTTTTTGGTTTGTTTGTTTTATGATTGGGAAATCAGATCTTTGGGGATTCTACTGATCTCTTCTAAGATTTACTAACAACCCTACGTGCCCCGGTGAATGCGGTTCTCCCTGTTACGCCCTCACTCGAACGCAGCTGCCCGCTGCGTCTCGGAATAATTACAGAGCTTCACTTCTGCAGCGGCCTTCGGAGCCTGAGGTTCAGTCTTTCGAGTACGTCCACGAGCAGTTTTGTTTACCTATGAAAAATTAACCTCGATTTTGAAAACAGAGATAATTAAAAAATTACTTCACATCAAGGCTGGAGAACAGGATCGATGCATCATGCTGGGCAGTAAATACCAACGAGGCCTGTGGAAGGCAGAATTCCCACCCCTGCCCTCGGTGCACACGCCCTCTATGATGCCCTCCTCTTGAGTGTGAGCAGAAATTGTCACTATGATGGGCTTTCTTTGCTAACCCATAAGCCAAGTAAATGCTCATGGGTAAGCCTGACCTTATCAAGGGAGACCTCGGAGAAGCTACTGGGTTCCTCCTGAGAGACAGAGATTCTCCTATGGCTATGAAGAAGCAAACCACTACGCTCGTTTGGAGAGGACCACGTGACGGCACACAGAGGTGGCACTTCAGTTGAGAATGGTCCTTGGTTGACGGCCACCAAGAAAGCAGGAACTCAGACCTACGGCCATAAGCAACAGAATTTTGCAAACCAGTGAGCTCAGAGGAGGTTACAGCCCCGGTCAACAATCTGACCCTCTGCTCACACCACTTAGTTTGTGGTAACTCAGGACATAGCGGCAGAAAGCTAACAGTGGTTCCCAGGTACTCATTATTAATTTGTCCTGGAACTTGTGCCAAGTGCTGAAATGGACGAATACTGACCGATGAAGCATTTTCTCTTGCAGGGCCATGTCATGACTCATAGAAGTTCTAGCAAGTGTGACAAGTCCCCAGCAAGCACGGAATCATTTTTTTTCTTATCAAAATGTGACGAGTACAGGGTTTGACGAGTTCTGAAGCCGACAAGTACTGAGGCATGACTGTACAAGGTCCAAAACAGAGAAGTGCCTAGTTTGGTAAAAGTACCAAATCTTAAAACGTGACTACCTTGAAGGGCAATGCTTTTGTAGGTGTGTGGCTCTATTAAAGCCTCACAATTGTGTTCATCAAAATTCATATTCCTTATCATCCATCTTGTTTATTATTACTATTAAAATTTTTTCTGGGGAATGTTTTAATTTTGGTGCACTTAATAAAAAGAAATTAGTTATTTCTCCCAGAAATAAACATTACTGGTAATAATATCAAAGTAGGAAAATGTCCTCCCAAAAGAGTTAACTTTGTATAGCTCTTGATGTATTTATCTTTTACTAAGATCAATTCTTAAAACATAAAACATCTGCCACTTGTTTGATGGACTGTTAGACTTGCTAGGCATTATCATGGACTAGAATCCATGGTTCTCATCACTTTAAGTAGGAAAATGTATTAAATGAAAGGATAGTGGTACTCATATGTCAGTTCTGAATTTATTCTCAAATGTGATTATATTTTTCACTAGGACAATCTAGGGGATACTCAGGAATGCACAGGACATCCGGGGTGGGGGGGTGGCTTTCACCATGACAGGGCACTTAACACGTGAGGGACAGGTTGTTAAATTTCCTATAATGCATGGGGCTACGGCCCTGCAAAAAATTATCCTGACCAAAATGCCAATAGTGCCCTGTTGAGAAACACTATTTAGGCATAAGCTAAAGCCAACTATACTGAAACCATGTCTTATTCCAGAAAGCCTCATGAAACACGTATGTAAAAAGCAGTTATTCTAATCAAGCCAAGTTATCAAATACATTGACACAGAACTGCCTTGAACGGACCCATAACGAGACCCGTAAAAACCTCAGGAAACCTAGGAGACATCGGGCAATAGTAATTTTGCCTCTATAGCAGATAAAAGGCAAAGTGTGGCTGCAGCTGCTGCTCTGACCTCACCTGCACCCCCAGCCCACTCACTCCAGCAACACCACTTTGTTGTTTCTCAGACGCGGTGAACATACTCCTGCCTCTGCCCAGAAAGCTTTCCCCCAGCTATCCATCCACACGGCTCCCTCCCTCCTTCCCGGCCTCCGCTTTTAATCTTCACGTCAGCCAGGCCACCCCTCACCATCCTATTTAACGTGCAGCCTCCGCGCGACCCACCCCCTAGCACGGGGCCTGAGGGTGTGCCCAGGTTCCTGGGCACTGGTTTAACCTCTCCGCGCTTTAGTCCCCCATCTGTACAGGGGATTAACAGCTACAATGCAGAACTGTTGTGAGGATTACGAAAGAGAACGAAATGTGCTCAGAAGAATGTTTGAAACTGAGAGTAAGCGGCGCGCGTTAGCTTTAAAGGTCGGGGCAGGGACAGACCGGCAGAGGCTGGCAAAGCCTCCAGGAAGAGACGAAGTGGACCTGAGCCCAATTCTTCGATGGGCAGCAACTGGAGAGACCAGACAGCGA
The DNA here is from genome assembly GCA_004026545.1 of Mormoops blainvillei. Classification (NCBI taxonomy): domain Eukaryota; kingdom Metazoa; phylum Chordata; class Mammalia; order Chiroptera; family Mormoopidae; genus Mormoops; species Mormoops blainvillei. The sequence continues at coordinate 100,420 of PVJD01005514.1, read as the reverse complement.
ATAAAAAGGGACCAGGAGAGGGAACTGTAACATGGGCTGCTGGCAGGATGATTTCAGGGGCAAAGGCAGGGGGCCTGGCTACTTCTGGAAGCACCTGCTGGGGATACAGGGTAAGAAAGGCAAGAATGGTGTGTGTGGCTAAGGTCTGACTGCCAAACCGAGGACTCTGGACCTCAGTTTGTAGGAAGTGCGGGCGGATGCCGAACATAGGACAGTGAGGAAAATCCACGCTAGCAAAAGACGAGTGGTCAGGGCCACCTGGGACAGGTGGCCTGGGAAGTGGACAACCTTGTGATGCAGCAGCAGAGAGGTGCCCATTTTAGAAGTGCAGCTGGTAAGCATCTGACCTGGTAATTTCAGGGATTAGAAAAGAGAAGTCTGAGGCATTTCAAGGATGATCTACTTCCAAAGTACCCATGCGCCCACCTCAACTGCAGAACGGATCTCTTCCTGTTGTCATCACTTGTATCTGTTTTCTGACATCTCTGAAACTGTGAGCATCTCAAATGCACTACCTACATCTTACTATTGTATCCTGTTTGTCCAGCATCCACAGGAGGGAAGACTTTAGTAGACGCTGAGGGATGCTGACGGGAAGGAGCGGAAGAAGAGGAGGGACGGGCTCTAAGCCCGAGGACGGGGAGGGGCGGGTGCCACTAGAGCAGAGGGGTGTTAGGGAAGAAATCTCCCCCCAGATAGATGAGCTCAGTTGGGGGTGCTCTGACTCTGAGCGAAAGTGGCAAACAAACAAACAAAATGAAGGGAGTTGCTGGTAGGTGTCACTTGTATTTGGGGTCTACATCTTCCCTTGTTACAGAAGGGCTGAGGGTGGATTCTACGCATTTTCTAAATTATTTAGGTTACATCTCTCAGGTGTCCTTTAATAATACTGGAATATCACATGGATAAAATCAGGCCATGCTTACAACCTCTACAAAGGGGTTAGTTATGGGTCTCCTTTCAACAGGGCTCATGTAGGACACACACACAGAGGAAACTAACAACAATTCATAAAACTGCTCTGTAGAAAACAGTTTGGTATTCAGAGCAGGAGTCACAAACACATTTTAAAAATTCCTCCCATCAGGAATATGAGGACTATTTACCTTGTGACAAGGAACCAAGCGATCTGACTGAAGTCTGGAGAGGGCCTCATGTACGTCTTAATATGTGGCATAGCATTGCTGCGGCCAGACGTCTCGGCTGACCATTTGCTGGTGACAGGAAGACACAAATCACTGATAAGAAAATTAAATTGGTCATAATCCTAATATTAGAAAAGTGCTTGAAATCCCAAATTCTATAATCTAAAAAACAGTGAGTCCCCAGTTCTCTTTGATACGACCTGTGATATCTTCTTAAACTGTTCAGGTAGCAGAATAATGCACGTTCGTTTTAGAATGCAGGACTGTAGGAAAAAATTTACCACCACTCACAAAAAGCACCTTTTGGCACATGGTGTTCCTGGCTTCTTTGCTATGAATGCACACACATGTGCAAATACTATATTCTTTCTGTTGTGCTTTTAACAGCATGTCTGCATATCTTATCTCCTAGCTAGACTGTTGAGTTTTTAAAAGCTGGAATTGTGCTCACAACACAGTACTAGGTAGAGGCTCCGTAAAAGCTTGTTGATAAAACAAAATACAAAATGGGAAAAACACAAACAGTATGACTGTCATAACGGAAAGCTGAAAAGCAGGGGAGTAAATCAGAAATACTTGAGTTGAATGCTGATTTGCGTATCTTGAGTCTTGTTTCTAAGTTTGCAACACTGTAGGACTAAGGTGCCATGGGAAAAAAAGACCTCTATCCTGAGGCAACAATCCTTACTTATAAGAGGATGGTCCCTTAAGAGAACAGATTGTCTGCAAAATCCAATCAGGACTGGGGGAGTCCATCATCAGAGTCTTAAATTCCCTCGAATGCAGACAATACTGAGCGGCGTTCAAGTCTGAAGCAGCATCCTCTGTAAGGAGTAGCCTCCAGCAAGGCATTACAGGCAGGTTCCGGATGACGTACCGAATTGGAGTGAAATGCAATCTGCCTTCGTTTCTGGCTGTTCAGCAAAGTGAGTCGAGTTTGAAGCAAGTATGGTACTGGGATCAGCCTGGAAGACCCAGATGTGCGACTGTTGTAGCTGGAGGACAAAGGTCCTTCCTTTGCCTGTCCGTTCAGCCATGTACAGAACTCTCCTTACGCACCAAATACTAACCCCCATGCCCAGGAAAGAGCACAAGGATCTACCCTCGGCAAGCTCGCAGGCACACTGTGCGGGACCGCACACACCAAATGGTTACTATTTACATGCTGGGAATATGAACTAGGAGGTACTTAAGGAAATTCTAAACTACCCAGCATGTTCTTTTATTTTATCTTTTTCTGTGTGTGCCAATATGACTAGAAATGCCACGGAGATAAATTATACTCTTTGGTATTGAAAACCTATTCTAAGAAAATGTTCAAAACCTTGTTTTACATTATTTCTATCACTAATGTATGTAGCTAAAATATATAGCTATACTATGTAAGTTCTTTAAAAAAGTAGGACATCAATAATACTCTTATTTCTAAGGAGGTAACAGCTATACTCTAAACCCGTTACTTACTGGAAATAGGAATGAAGCCAATTCTGTTTTTCCGCTGTCTGGATGCTATAGGGAAGAGAGCCCCCAGCTTTTGAAAGAAGAAAAATGAAGTAAATAATAAAACTCATGGAATATAATTTGAGGATACTTCATTAAGAAGAAAATCTATAGTAAACAGTGAGAAACTTAAAGGGGAAAAAACCCTAAAACTACTTCGGTTATTTCATCTTATAAAATAGTTCTTAGAAAGAAAATGTCTACACTTGCACAGGTTATGTTCTCTCTATGGGGCTTCTTTCTTAGGGGGTGTATATTAAATGTAAATGTTTACTATCTGCAAAAAAAAGGCATTTAATCATGCAGGGGTGGTAATTTCATATCTATAACAGCACAGATGGGAAGTGTTAGAAGAAAACACAGAAAGAATCCTGGCCCATCCTGCCGTCCTCACAAAGGCTGGCTGAGGTGTGGAATGCCCATTTTTGCCTAAGACCAGGACACTTGAGCAGAGTGGGGTGAGAACTCCTAGGAGAACTTGGTTCTCCTCCCTCCTTCATCTGCTGCTCTGCGACTTCCAAGCAGATTTCATGCTAGCTAAACAGATGCTTACAAACGGGAAAGAATGATCACTAAAAAAATAAATAAGTGTTCAGTAAACAGTTAAGTTTTGAAAAAGGAACTCTAAAAGCAATACTCCGGCAAAGAAAATAAAGATATGGTTCCAAGTGGAAACACAATTAGAGGCCAATTTTTCAGTTTATCTTTGAAAGCAAGGAAGTTCTATTGTGGATTCATGCATCATTTTCCAGACACAGGACGGAACTTCTCCATTGTAACCTCTGCCCTCGAGGGCTTTAAATTCCTCCAACTTACCAGAGGTGGTATGATGCATCTCCTGCTCAAATTACTAAAAACATATTTAGGGTTTCAGGACCAGTTATAAAATAGCTTTATTGGAAATACAATGTTCTTCTCTGTTAAAAAGTATGCTTTGAATGGATCTAGCCTATTAGGGGTGCGGGAAGACCAAAAACGAAGAAACAAACAAAAAATACTCCATCATGTCCCTGAGTCTCAGTGAAATAATTTTAGCTTTGTCATCAGAAAGCAACAAATGGGCTCAAACACTCCGAACCCTACGGAGACTTTTCTGGCCGGGTCACATCCAGTTCGACAAGCACTAAGCGGGTTAAATTTGTCTAAATTCAGGGCGCTCTGCTTCCAGCCCTAAGCAACTGCCAATCAGACTTCCTTTTCCCAGAGACGGACACTGTCTGGGTTTTTGGTCATTACCTCCCAAAGGCACTACCCGGGGAACTGAATTTCCAATAAAAGTTTACTGTCCAGCACTGGTATGAGAGAAACGGAGAACAAGGTGACGTCTACACAGTAACACTAGGCATTCACAGACGACGCCTTTGAGAGAGGAGATGCATTATCCAGGCTATGCCGAAGGTTTCATCTCAACATTAAGTCTAAGTTCTGAACCTTAAATATATCCGCATCCAGGATTCGTATGTGAAAGCAGCACACAGCAGCACAGACAGAGACGGGATGTGGAGAGAGATCAAAGCGAGTGTGTTAGGAGGGCTCTGAAAAGGAACGGAGCAGTAGAGGATGCTGGTTTTATTTGGACGTCTTGCTCGGACAGCTGACCTGTTGGTGGCAGCGGTGAGAACAGCTCGATGGGCAGAAATGAGATTACGGCTAAAAAACACACACAGGCCGCCTCACTCTATCATCTTTGGAACATCACCAGGGCTCAGGGTTACCTATTTTCATAATTCTTGCCCAGTTAAGAGAAAAATCATCTCCAAACGTCTAACCAGTAACTTCTCATCCCAAGGAGAAAGGCATTCTCACTACTTGTTTTTAAAAGTTTATCAGGGCATTTATGAAATATACACAAAAATACAACTGTGATAGTTTTCCCAATAATTACCTGGATACCCTTCTAAGCTGGTCCGCACGTTTTCCACAGAAGGGTAGATCTAAAAATAAATAAGAAAAAGCCCAATAAAGCTAGGAAGGCACGTCGTTGAAGAAACTATTTGTTAAAAGGAAGACTGATCACTTTTTAAGAAAATGAAAATCTCAAAAATACTTAGACTTAGAAAACGTGCTTTAAATTTTAAAAAGTTCCCATCTTAGGGAAAAAAAATATTGAACGTCTGGTAATTAATTTGATGATAAAAAAAATTACACTTCGATTTGAGTTTTTCCTCCAAAATGCCAAATTAACACTGAATTGAATGCAAAATTAACTACTAATGCAAAGGTGTCTAAATAATTAATCAGGCTTGTAATTCTGCTGGCAATGCTTTATCAAGTATTTTTTCCTGGGCTTGACAACCTGAGAAAGGAACAGAAAATTGCAGGCTCACTGGTGGCTGACATGGAGCTTTGGCCGAGCCCACACACACCCAGCACCACATGAGATGAGGGCCCCTTGATTACAAATACTGCTGTTTCCATCCCAAAACAACCGAATAAACCCTCTCTATGACAAGGAGGGCTGTTTCTCTCTTCCTCTCCTGGGCTAGAGATACAAAGAATTAACTCCCGGAGGAAGGGTACTTACCAAGTGGAGAGGAGTGGCACTTTTCCCTGGGGTCCTGCATTCCTTCCCCAGGGTCACCAAGGTCTCTTTAAACTCAGAACACAACCATTTTGACTGGTCAGCCCCCATGGAGCCGATGCTTGAAAACTGACCTACTACCGGCCAGGACTCCGCGCTGGGTACGGACGAGGCGTGTTCTCTCAGCAGCTGTGAAAGAGTAACAGCGAATGCTGCCATCACTCACACACGTGAACAGAAGCTCACGGCTCAGCGTGCGGCTTCCGCCCTGCAGGTCCCTAATGAACACAGAAATGCTAGAAATATCAGTGATGGCTTTCATACACAGACATACATGTTTTTCTTCTTTGGGAAATATCTTTTAAACTCTAAAAATATTTTATTTTAATGAAGTAAGTGGACAAGAGAAGTCCTCTCCAAATTCTCTGACTTGTACTAAATGCGAAAACAGATTAACATTTTTAAAAGGTCTATATTAGTAGGAATGTCAGACAAACCACCCATCTGCCTTGTGAAGTCTGATTTTTGCACTGAAGTCATAATTGTTTAATATACCTACACAATTCATAGATGGCCAAACTACTGTACATTTTGACTCCTATCAACTGAAAGAAGTTTAACACTTGTCCTCCAGGTAGCTTTGATGTTCTTAAAATAGAAGAGAATCTACTTACATACAGAAAATGCTACCTTAAACACTAAGATAGATCTGTATTTCCTGCTTTGATACTTGTGTAAAGCCTCAGAAACAATTCAGAAAACACTTGGAAATCTCATCTGCTCAAACATTCACACTGAGTGCCTACTCAGAGGCAGGAGATAGCAAAAAAACTGAACTGCGGTTACTATATTCTGGCGTATGTACTGTTTAGTTTAATGTGTGTTATTTTCTTTAACGCAGCTTAGGTATCAATATTTATAAACACTGCTACGAAGAGCCCAAACGACCCTCAACTCACACCCTGGGTGCAGCACTGTGTCAGGGACAAGGCTGAGCTGACAACTGTGAGACCCAGTGTCTATTCTGTGCTTGGTCCCCCACTGGCTGCATGACCCTGGACAAGTCCCTCTGCTCCATTTACATCAATGAAACAGAACTCTTATCATCTGTGCCCCACCCCCTGCCCGCCCCTCGCTTCCCTGGGAGGCAGTAGGGACACAACATGAGCTACTGGCTGTGAAAAGTAGCTGGGAAACTCTAAGATGCTATTCAGCTTTCAGTCAGCGTGTGATCCTACACAGCTCGTGCTGTTACCTCGCCAGTGTAAGCCACCAGTCCGCACACCACCACTAATGGTGACAGAACAATCAGCATGTGGCTGCACCCATGACTTCGTTTAATCCTTACGCAATTCTGTGAGTGAAGCACGACAGTTAGGTCCATTTTATAGATGACAAGAGAGGCAGGTTAAGGAGCAAACCAAGGCCACGTGACTTGTAAATAGCAGGTCAGGTTTTGAACCCAGGTATGGGCATCCACCTGCAAGGCTGTGCACTTAGCCAGTGTGCTCTGCGCGCTCTAGGTGAGTAGAAGCTGGCTGCCAGGGCAGGCCTGCTAGCAGCTGTGGTCTCATACAAAAAAAATTAAAAATTTCATTAACAATGAAGAACTCTCACATAACATAAATAACTTATGGAAAAAGAGGTAAAGCTTTTAAGAAAGACACTTTAGGAGTATTACTAAGGTTGGTAAACTGTTTCCTAAAAGGAGATGAACTAAAAAAAGAAAAATCCATTTATTTTTTACCTAAAGGGGAGTGGAGGGAGAAAGGGAGAGAAACATCACTGTGAGAGAGAAAAATCAATTGGTTGCCTCTGGCATGCGCCCCGACCAGGGACTGAACCCACAACCCAGGCATGTGCCCTGTCCAGGAACTGAACCAACAAACTGGGTACCTTTAGCTTTGTGGACAATGCCCAACCAACTGAACCACATGGATCAGGGCAGGAGATGAAGAAAACTTTAACACTCCACTTGCTTATTATTTTATTTTGTTAAAGGCCTTTGTTCGTTTTCATACCAGCAGCAGATGTCCCTTTTGTAGTAACAATTCTCTTAAGGGCACTGGTTTAGCAAACAAAATACACTGTAGCTCAGCTGTAGTCTCTGCTCAACACTGTATTCTGTTCTTTGTTGAATTTGTATGATAAAAGTTCCTGATATGCTGATCAAATGTTACAAAATCAGAAGTCTCTAATTATCTTTATTACAAGATCTATAACAAAGTCCATTTAGAACAGTCTACACTTATAAAAGAGGTGTAACAAAAGCCCTTTAAAAAGCACTGAAAACTATAATTAGGCAATCAATTTATTATGTGTTTAGTATTTGCCGAGTTGTGCTAGAGATACTGTGATGCTGTCAACAAAACATACAATTATAAATGAAAAAGGAGACAATATACATCGAGACGATATGCACTGAATTTTTTAAAATGTTAGAAAAGTAGAAATTCTTACCTTCCTAAGCCTAAAGTGTCCCCAGTTATCTTTTTGACTTCCTTGAAAGCGTCCTGGGGTTGATCCAATGAGGTAAACACTGCAAAGACACAAGTTACGGACACACAGTGATGTGATTTACGGACCCCAAAGTCACAACACACGTGAAAACTAATGTAATCATGAGATATTCTAAGAGCCAACGCATTTTCTTGGGATGCTTCCTCAGAATAGTGAGTGATACTTGAACTCATTTCCAAGCACATCAACCACTGGCGTAAGGTACCAGGCAGAGAACCCACTCGTTTTAAGAGTACTCCCGTAGGAAGCTGGGGGTCCGTTAGAAGGTGTCCTGGCCTCTACTTTAGTGGCTGAGAACCAGCAGGTGCACAGTGACAACATTCTGCTTTTATGACGCTGTGAAAGGACAGCCAAGGGCCACTCAACCTCTTTGCAAGGCCCCTGCTCCCCAGACCTCGTGAGGCTCTCAGGCATTACCTACTGTAAGCACCCCAACTGCGAAGACGACACATACTTGGTTTCAGAGAGATCATGGTCGCGGATGAGGTCTATCCACTCCTTGAGAGGGGGAGCGTTGTATGCCGTCAAGTAGCTGATAAGATCAGCTTTAAAATGTGTAGCCGATTCTCCAGATCTGTGGGTTCCGTGGGCCATTCGTGGGTACAAAGGGCTCAGCCATATTCTGGAATGGAGAAAAAATGACTATTAAGAGTCAGGCAGGCAACTGGTCACAGTGATCTCTCTGTGTGGATCCTGCCTCACCCTAAGGAAGAGGCGAATTCTCACTACCCATCTCTACCTGGTAAGCAGAGTGATCTTTATGATACAAATCTGATCACGGCACTTGGATGGCTTCCGGTGTGTTTAGAATTATTTCTGAACACCTCATTTTGGATTTAGACCCAGTAAGACCTAGCCTCTGCCCACTTCTCCCAAGCCGATCCCTCCGTGCTCTGTCTTGCCCACCCACCACACCTTCCTCCTCCTCCTCGCACCCTCCACATTGTTTCCTGAGACGTGCTGACAACAGTTAACAGTTCTACTCTCTCTGGCTGTAGCAAATCCACATCACCTGCTGTGTAACCCCAGTAAGATTTTGGCCATGGCTACATCAATGCAGCTCTTTAACCAAGCAGCAAAGAATAAAATTTACGCTGAGAAAAATGTATGTGCAAATCTATTTTCACAAACAAGCTTATATTCATGATGTACATGCTAGAGAAGTTTGACATAGTTTCACATCCTATACTTTGCTGTTTCTGGATTGGGTACATATTGCATTTAATGATATTAGATTAACACGAACCTCAGACTTCCAAATAACACAGTAAACAAAATATTAAAGACATCTTTCATTTTATCAATACTTGTCCCCCAAAGGAAAACAATGCACTTTGCCAAAACTTCTGTTATCCCCACAAATGGAAAACCACCACATCTAAACCCAATCCTTCTATAAACTGCTCCATGGTAGATTACTAAAAAGTACACTTCGAATCTCTTCTGCTCAGTTCCTTCAAGTGCAAAACCAGGGTAACAGTCCTGCTTCACGGGGGCGCACAGGAGGTAATGATCAAACAATGTCCCGCTTCAGGAAGCACTGGGGGCGTATTAGCTGCCTTTTTCCCACCGGGGGGCTACTGCCCCCGCAGTTCTACCCACTGAGGCAAAAGAAACCGCCAAATTCTGCTTTCCACCTCGGAGCCCTCAAAGGAGACTGGCAAGATGGGCAGGAAGCTTCCACAATCACAAGGATTCTGGTTCCGCATCTTCCGGTCTTGGGACGTGTTTCCAGCAGGTGGACTGTCACACTTCCCCTTCCCACCTGGAGGAGGCCCGCTGCACAAGGAGTAGCACGGCATGACAGAGACTGGAGCCAGGCTCTGAACCCGGATTCGCTCCTAGCTGGCTGTGCCATGGCAGCAAACCCAGCAACCTCTCTGAACCTCTGCCCCTCTAGATAGAAAAGGACCACAGTGGGCTGGGTGGCTGTGTAAGGCCTCCCCTCAAAACAGCGACTCGGGACCCACAGGCTGAGGGGTGCTCTGCCAGGAGCAGGGGCACCCACAGACAGGAGTGGCACTGGGCAAGGAACAGGACAGGTGATGACTCTCTGAACTGGGATGCTGAGGTGTGAGGCGTTTTAACACTTCACGAAATGAGATGAGAAAATGACCAGGGGCCAAATAATTTTAAAACTGAGCAATTAAAAGGTGGACCGAGCAGCAGATGAAAAGGACGGCTGGAACACCCGTATAGCAAATAAGGATGAGCAGCACCCTGGAAGAGCAATTATGATGATTACACAAAATAACTGCCTTTAAATGTTTTTTTAAGAAAATGACAACCCACGGCCCTGGCCAGGTGGCTCAGTTTGTTGGAGTGTCGTGCAGTACACCGAAGGTTGAGGGTTCAATTCCTAGTCGGGGCACGTGTAGGAGGCAATGTTTCTCTCCCCTTCCCCTACTTCCTTTCTCTAAAATCAATAAAAACATATCCTTGGGTGAGGATTAAAAAAAAGTGACAACCCACAACGCGAAACTGCAAAGTATCAGAGAATAGAACATAGGCTAATTGGGAGATAACAGCGCTCCCATCTGGGTGGAGAGGGAAGCTGGAGATTTCACATCCTTGGTACTTTTTCAGTTTTAAACCCCATGAAGCTACTACCTAGTCAATGATTTTTTTTTTTTGAAAAGTTACTTCTTTTCAAATAAGGGGGAAAAAAATTAGCACCCCAGCCCTCACCCTAAGCCCCTCCCCCCATGACAGCCACCCCCAGGGCCACCTGAGGAAGCACGGCTGCCTACGACCTCAAGCTTCCGACTCCAGGAGCAGGAGGCCGGTGACAGTCCTTGAGTTACATAAGACTGAGAGGCTGCAACTTGATTCACTTCGTTACAGTAATATCTGTTTCCCCAGGGAAAGTTATATTAATCTCACGTATTTTTTTTCCCCCTGACGGGGCTACATATAAGGTTCGAGCTCCAAAACCCAACTTCGTGGCTTGGCCGCCCCTGAAGTAGCGAAGGTGTAGCTAACCCGAAACTCAGTGGATCGAGGGCCCTGTGGCTGAGGCTCTTAAGAGACAGTGACGGTCCCCTTGACCTGAACCAGTCGGAATTACACTGCATTTTGGGAAGCATATTTTAAGTGGGACGCTCAAACTAGAACACGTTTAAAGAAAAACTAACAGGAAGTGGGGGAGAGGAGCAGAGAGAGAACTGGAGATGCTGGGCTCAGGGAAAAGACGATCTTTCAAACCCCGCACTGTCTGAGGCGGGGGAGGCACCTCTTTTTCTCCATGCAGCCCCAGTGGGTGGAGGCCGGAAGGCTCCATCTTGCAGCTCATCCCACGGTGGGACGGGGCTCTGTTGGCTAATATATCCCATGCTAGGGGTCTAGCCGAGGCTGGGCAATGACACGGAGCAAGGGCGGCAGGGGGATGACAGCAGAGAATATGCGAATCCAGAAAGGGGAGAGGAGTGCCCGCGCTACTTCTAGCACAGAAGGCTAACTAACCAGCGCTTAAGCGTCTTTAACAGGAGGCAAAGATGTACAAAATGGTTTAAATGAAAGAAAGGTAAGTTAAAGCTAGTCATAACGAAGGGCTTACCAGGAGGAAGAACAATGTTACAACTTGATTTGGGAAAAGCTCTAAAAATAAACCCAAACCCCTCCTGAAAAAAGATGAAAAACTAGACCCAGCCCGGCTGGCGTGGCCCAGTGGATTGAGTGCCGGCCTTCGAACCAAAGGGTCGCCAGTTCGATTCCCCAGTCAGGGCACATGCCTGGGTTTTGGGCCAGATCCCCAGTAGGGAGTGCACGAGAGGCAACCACACATTGATGTTTCTCTCCCTCTTTCTCCCTCCCGTACCCTCTGTCTAAAAATAAATAAAATCTTTAAAACAAACAAGCAAACCAGACTAACACATATGCACCAAGGACAAAGGGTTAGTAATACAAACAAAGCCTGACCAACCTTCATGTTCAATTCTCTGAGGCTCACAGCCCCACTGAATATATTAAAGACCTTAAAAAGGCAGCAATGTGGGTGTGTTTTGTGGGAAATGACGCTGACTGGGCATGAGGGAAACTTTTAGCAGATGACTGATTCCCAGGTTTTCCTGTGATACCCACTGGGAAGTGGCAAGCCCAGGTACAAGGGGGCACAGGGGAAAGTGGAGACCAGGTGGTTATCTGGTGGGTCTCACTGGAAACATGAGTTCTGGGCTTTCACTGGGCATCCTCGTTTCTCCCTCGAATACTTGGATGTATTTGGCTGTAGAATGTGTATAATCCCATTTTGTAAAAACAACGAGAAAACCCGTAATGAGCGTAGACAGTCGTCTGTGTTTACACGTAGACTGGAGACGGTTGTGGATTATGTACTAAATTGTTAATACTGGTTACCTCAAGAAAGAGAAATTAGGGGGAAGTACTAAGGAATGCTATCATTTTTTCCTGTGTGGGTATTTTTTCTATGCCATATGGGTGGGTTTTATACAATTAAAAAAAAACTAGAAAAACAAAAAGAATAAAGTGAATGTTCTGCTTCTGACCCATCTCAACACACACAGCCACTGCCGTAAAGCGAACAGGACCCACGCACCCTTGCGTTTTCTGGTGCCAGTCAGCACGAATGAGGTTGGAGGTGTGTATGACGACCCGAAGGCCTTCTTCGTATAGCAGGAGCATCATTTTCCTTTAAAAACAGAAAAGGCATCAGAAGGCATTAGCAGCACTTTCAAAAAAAAGTAGTGTCTTTCTAATGCAAATGTACAGCTAAAGGAATTCTTCCAACTCTTTTATTACCCAAACTTTTAACATCTATTATCATCCTTTCTCCTACACAATTAACACAGTCTGCTCAAGTGCTAGGTAGAAAACCACCTTCCAAAATGCTGAGTACGTGAGGCTCATCAACTTCCGCCCCGTCCTACCCATACGGCCAGTCCTGGCATTCGGACCCTTCCCCTCCAGGCTGGCCCCTTATGATCTTGTGGGCATCATCTGCTACTATTAGGGACAACAGGGACCTTCTTGTCCAGTGTTTTTCAAAGCATGGTCACAACCCCTCTCTGTGTCATTATTAGGATTTTAAAAAACTGCAACAGAATAAATTACAAACTTGAGTGCATTCCATATATTTCAGTTCGGTATTGCTTCACGAGCCTTGTTTTGTCATATACAGGTGGATGTATGTGGCAGACGAAAATGCCAAATGTATTTCTTACTGTAGGTGGCGGTTTACAAAACGTTTGTAAGAGGCTTTATTTTCATATCCCACAGATGCCACACTGGTCACCAGTGTGCCTGGACTTGAGATGTCTTTCCTTTTCTTCCCCACCAACTCAAATTAGTCCTAGTTGAGTCCCAAGGGCTTTCCCAGGCTCCCAGCCATCAGATATACTTCTTTTATATTAATGACAGTGAGAGAGGGGGACAGTAAAGAGCTTTCCATCTGAAGTATGAAGACCTAAGCTCCAGTCTTCATTAGGTAGAAGCCATACAACCCTATGTCATTCTGTTGTCCCTGAACCTTGATTATTTTTTACTTGTAATGTGAAGAAGGCTCAACTCACTCCTGGTTTTTGTTTGTTTGTTTGTTTGTTTTTAACTTCACAGGGTAGTTGTGAGGATGAAGTACAACATGCATCTTGTTGGATATAAAGCGTTCTCACTGGTGTACTCCCACCAGTCCTTCAGTGCCTTGTTTTCTTTCGTCCTCTACTGCTGGATGATTTTTGGCTTCCTGATTGTTTTCTAATTATTTCAGGAATCTAAGCTCTCTCTATCCAACCACGGATTCACTCCTCAAGGCCAAAATGCTACTTAATATTTACTGATAGAAGTTAGTTCACACATTATTCTCTCAAATAAACAACATGGATACTGTTTGGACAGGATGCGGTTAGTATAACAAGATAGGACAAGAATGTGATAACAGAGAATGAGATTTAGCTCTTGCCAAGGCGAGAATTTAACCCACGCTGGCAAACAGTTAAGTTAATGTGAAGCTGGAGAAATGACAGCTGTTGAGCCAATCTTCTTTCCATTTACGACATGTGCGTCCTGAAATCTGGGCAAATTTATGTACACAGTTACCAAATTAGCAGCTGATTATAATTAAGAATAAGCCAGTTATGAATTTATGACATGAGTTTTACAAATATTTCCATTAAGCGAGGCATCAGTCACCAGGGAAACCACGCACTGATGTCAGCGAGCCCCATGGCAGAACGGCGAACGAGCCTGCAGGGAGTCACGTGCATCCTTTGAGACAGGATGGCACGTGCCCATCAGGTCACAGTTGAAAATGGGTAAAAATGGGTAAGACGTGGGGCCTCCCTTGAAGAATGCTGACCTGCATGTCACCTGCTGGGTTGTGGGGGCCGCAAAAGGGACACGGGCCAAGTCTGAAGCTACTCCTGTGAAAGGGGAAAGAAAACCAACATCTGCAGAGCCCTACGTGCCAGGTACCACTCCAGATGGTCTGCAGAACACCAGCTTGCTAAATGCCCACGGTGACCTGGAGCAGGCGTCATCACTGCCATTCCACCGCAGACCCAGTGGCTGGCAGAGGTGGTGGTCACAGAATGAGCCAGAGGAAGAGCTTGTTTGGGTCTGAGGTGCCGGGTCATCCTCTGTGTGTGGCTTTGCAGGGACAGACAAGGGGTCGCACGTTTCACGGCACTAGGGGTGGGGGTGGGCGAGGAAGGGGCGATGTGATCTAGGTGAGAGAGAGGGCGGCAGGTGGCAGTGGAAAGAGGTATGTCCCCGCCCACCCTGTGGGCAGTCCCCGTGAGATAGGGACGTGGACATGAAGCCGCTTTGGCTTCCCTCCTGCCCGCTACAACTCTCAGGGCCATGCGAGCTAGCCTTGCTCTAGTTCTGGGGGAAACTGGGAAGCTTAGCCTTCTAAAGCCCTGCAAGAGACAGCCTGGGCTTGCAAGACACCCTGCAGAAATACGGACAGAGCATGTTTAATGCACCTCACAGGACTCTGGGCTCCTGGAGGACGGGCTGCATCTGGGCACTTTCAGATGCTCTGCAGAGAGCCCACGGTCAACACATGCCTGCTAAAGTGAACGTGATCTCAAAGGCCACTTCCTAGCTCCTGTGGTAACTCCACTCTGTCAGGCTGGGAGGTGGTTCATACCGCGTCACCATGAGCTGGAAGGTTTTCCTCCTCCTCTAAATCACAAGTTTGTCTTGTCTCTCTGACCAAAAGACTAAAAGCTGCAGTGACAAAAATCGTCTTAAAACACTTTATATCCCCTAGAGCTGTGTCTCGAGAATATAACAGATATTTAATGAATAGTTCCTAAAACATTTTCAAGTGAGCAACTGAATTTCAAGATATAAGTTTAACCCCCTACAACAAGATGCTGTCATTTTCAGGAAATATAAACTACATATACGATGTGGTTGGGGAAGGTTCTATTATAATTACTCACCTAAGCATTTACAGCTCCTAATAAAGAACTCTGTTGGGTTTAACCTGCAAAGGGTGTCCGTTGGTAGGCGAAGGAGGAATGAAGTTGCGAAGTGTGCTTGTTGGGGAGGGCAGGATGGGCCAGAGCAAACAGTGAGTCCATTTTAGCAGTAATCAGACAAAAATTTCTGGGTTTAGCACCCGCCCAAGGAACACTGTTTATCTACCTGGAGCCTCTCGCATATAAAATGAAGGACCAAAAAATTTTTAATTAGCCTTAAAAAAGGATAGCCCCTCTGGGCCCAATCAAACACTCCCGGGTTAGACCCCGGCCAGGCCCAGCATCCTCAGTCCCTCCTGGGACAAAGGCACAGGTTCTGCTACCATTTGCTCGCTTGTTAAATACGGGGCGACTGCCCATGAACTGCCGACTGCTGGCATGGAACGTGCGCCAGCACCCGAACCTGGCACTGGCGGTCTAGGAAAGATACTGTGGTGCCTTATTCAAGGCTATTTTGTATCCTCTGTTGAAATTAGCATCCTGTGAGCTTAATGCTACGCAAAGAACAGTCGCTACTGGAGCTGGTGCTTACGTTCACTTGCGACAATCCTCAAACCCTGTCCTCTGTTGGACTGAAGCTTCCAGTTAGGGATGCGTGGTAAATGCTGCGACATTTAGTCAAGAGCACCCAAGACCACGTAATGTAGGGTTGGTAGGTATCCTTTACAAAATGGCTCCACTCCGGTTCCTCTTTTTAAAGCAAGTTGGCAAAACATAGTTTTAAGTGATTAAAAAGAAAGCTGAATGTATGCCCTCATTTCAGGTCACCGTAATATCAGGAAAACTGTGATCACAAAGACTCACACTCCCTCCTAGAGATTCCTTTTTGCCCTGCAGACAGACACCTGAAGGAACATGCCAAAAACAGTCGGCTCCCCATTTCCACTACCAGTCTGGAAGTAAGATGTGGCTTGGTCAAATTCATTTCACAAATCCTTTCCAGAGAAATGGGACTTTTTAAAAAAATTTAAATATTCTCACATATAAGTAAAAGGGATCAGCAAAAACAGCTGTAAAACTAACCTAAAACAGGAGTCGCGTTGATAATTGGGTACAATGTGTGAAATAGGAAAAGTTTTTCCTGTCTTTGATTTGCAAGGTCTCAGAAAAGTATGATAAAAGAAAATCTTGGGATATCTTGAGCAGGAACAGGCATCAGTCTCTTGAGTTGACAACTTTTTGTAAAATAGTTTTTCCCCCATCGCAGGATGGAGCCGACCATTAATATTCTATGTAATGCAACTCAGAATCTTGTAAAAATCGCAAGACTTTCTTTAAGGCAGTGGAACCTGCAAGCGCACCACTAACACGCATACAGTCACACACGACCACAGACCACGCACCACAAGTACCTGTTCTTCTATAACCAATGTCCTAAACGAAAGGCAGAAACCACAGTAGATTCAGGCTTTCACGCTGAAAGCTGGATCCCACTATTTTGACTTAAGGTTGTTAGAAAACAAATCTACTTCCTCTAATCCTTTACTGACCAATTTCCCCGAGCAAAGTCATCACACATGAGTTCCTCTAAGGGCGTTCTGTGAATGGCATCCTTTGGTCTACTAAAATCATACCCTCTCCAATTTCATAAAAATTGCTTACGTGTGGTGTGTTCCAAATGCAATATCCAACTTTGCCTAGGATAAAAAAGAAGTCAAGTCACTTATTGGGGGAAAAAAAAACAACCAACCTCAATAATATCCCTACCTATTGGAAGTTAAATTAGTAAAGTTTCAGGTCAACTTTCTTTTTTAAACTGCTTTTACTGCCCCCTAGTGGACAAGCCCTTGATCAACCGTACAGCTTTTATAATCTCTAATGAGGCTTGTTTAAAAAAAAAAATTATTTTTTAAAAAGTTACCCAGACTGATTCAATACATTTTGCATTTTTAATTATAATAATAAGAAGTGGAAAAGCCCAATTTCTTTAGTTGTCAAAAAACTAATGAAAACAAATGAGACTCTGCAAAGTTTTAAAATGAGATCATTTGGTTTATACAGAAATTAATAAATGCAAAAAGTTTTCAGGGCATATTAAAAAAACACTGAATGTGGTAGCAGAAGAAAGGCTTGTGTTATGATATTAAAACTTATGATTTCTTATATTAATAACACAGCAAGTGCTGAAAATAAAGAACGTATTATTAAATCCATTTTTGTATTACAAAACGATACCTTCACATACAATGGGCGGAGAACTAAACCATTTTACGTAACACCCAGGGTAGCAAGGCCTTGGTTACACAGAATATGCCTAAGATGTAGGCTATGAGAGAGTTAAAATAGAAACGTCATAATAGCAGTTAGGAAGGCCCAAGTCCTAGTGTCACAACTCTGCATGGCTTTGAAAAACATTTAAATCTCCACACTTCATCCTCCTCCACTCCCAAATGATGGGGCTGTTTGAGGATTCAGGCAGTTTTTAGGAGTGAGTGAGAAAAAGTGTTTCCAGGGTGTAGGAAGAGGGCCTGCACCGGGTAGGACCCCAAAAGAGGCGGTAGGCCCTCATACAAGCCCCGCTCATCTACCACAGGACAGGTGGGCGGATCTGTTTGCTGGAGGCAGTGTCAGCAACCGGAACACCCAGGTGAGCATGACACGGGCCTTGTCGTGACGGTGCTCATGGACACGTGGCCCAGTCCACCAGACTCTTGCGCTGTTTTGGGGATGCTCACCGACCAGCATGTATCTGTGCAGTCTGGCCACAGAAGGCAGAGCAGGGAACTGTATTTGATGTCTCTCAATTACAAAATTAGAATGAAGACTGCCATTCTGTAAACTGACATTTAGCTCAGAAAAGGCAATGGTCTCGAGCAGGGTTGTCCAACCTTTTGGCATCTCTGGCCCACACTGGAAAAAGAGGAGATATCTTGGGCCACACATTAAATACATTGGGGCATGTAATCACACACACAAAAAAATCTCATAATGTTTTAAGTAAATTTACAATTTTGTGTTGGGCCACATTCACAGCCATCCGGAGCCACATGCAGCCCGTGGGCCGCAGGCTGGACACCCCTGGTCTAGAGACTTGGCTTTCTAGTTCTGCTATAAGTGGTGTGATTTTTGGCAAGTCTAAGCACAAAATCAAGGATAATAATAACTTTAACAGATAATATTTAATGGGTGCTTTTTGGGGCAAATGCACCAAATCCCTTGTACAACAACCCTGGGAAGAAGAGTATTAGCAATCCACTTAAAAGGTGAAGGAATTAGGCTTAAAGAGGTTCAGTGATGGGCCCAGAACAACACAGGTGGTACACGAAGGACAGAACCCAGGTAGTTTGAACCCTGACCACCAGCAGGCCTCAAACTCTGGCCCCCAGCCCCATATGTACAAAATGAGAGAAGTGTTAGCATCTGCTGATTCTTTGACTGATGTCAAAGTCAGGAATTCATCTTACACAGAAGACGTAAGGTATTTCAATAAGTCGGGATGGGTCCGCAATCCTTCTGTAGCTCGGACTAGGCCTGGGAGCCCTGAACAGCTCTTTGCAGGAGGTTTGGAAGACAGCGGCTCATCCCGCCCTCTCGTGGCCAGTCTGGAGAACGCCACAACATCTCCTAAACTTTTCAGGGCAGGTGGTATTTGAAAATCACTATTTCCATGGATTTAATCACTAGTTTTCAAGATCCCTATATTATTTTATTTTCTGACCACTTTTAGTCTGATGAAAGCTATCCTACTGCAGTTTAACCTCTTTCGTTTTGAGAAGCAAAAGCAAACAATGGGAGTTTAGGCAACTGCTAGGCAAAGGCGTACCGGAGTAGGTGAGACACAAACACCCTGGGAAAAGGAATGCTTTCAAACTCCAACGACCTAAAGCGCAGTGGTTGAATCACTGCGCCAAAACCCAGGTTTTGAGAGGCACACCGACTAGACACAGCTAGAGCAGGCCCGGAGGCTGGGGAGAGACAGGGGTCCGTGGTACGTCCGACACAGCTGAAGGCAGGCAGACAGCTAAGAGAGGTGTCGTTAAATGCACGAATCACTGACACGGGCTGGGAGGGGATTACTCTATGTGGCTCCAGAGGGGAAAGGTTAGGACCAACGTGTAAAAGGCACAAGCGGGAAGGTGGAAGTGGTTAATTTTATGTGTCCACTTGGCTGGGCCACAGTATCCATGTATTTGGTCATGTGCTGCAGGGAAGGTGGAGTGTTAGACGAGATTAACATTCACATTAGTGAACTCTGGGGAACACAGGCTGCCCTCCGCAATGCAGGCGGGCCTCGCCCCATCCACTGAGGGCCTCGAGAGAAGACAGACTCCTTCGAGGAAGGGGGATTCGGTCTCCAGACTGCCTGTGGACTCCGACGGCAACATCCGTTCTTCTCGGGGGTTTGGACTTGCCAGCGGGTCCCATATACACACCCGCTGCCCCTGCCATAGGTTGTGTCCCTGGAGAACCCTGACTAACACAAGGATATGAGGTCGACATAATAAAAAATCTTTCTAGTCACAAGAGCTACCTCAGGAAGCATTCCAGCCAAAGCTAGACAGGTATCTGTTGGGGATGCTGGAGAGAGAATTCCTGAACTAGGCGGGAATCCGTATATGAAACACACAGGCAGGTAGATGGACGAAATGTCTAAATGTCCTTCCAACTCGCAGACGAAGCATGATCTCAAATGGCAGTTAGCAGCTTACCTGGCAGAGGGAAACGTTTTCATACGGCTTCGCCTCAGCGTGTAAGTGTGCCTTCGCTTCTCGTTTGTCACCATGCACAAGCAGGACTGGTTTCTTCCTGAAAGGAATCAGAAGCATAATATTTAAAATATGTCATTCGCAAAGCTGACTCTTGCCCGGGGGGCGGGGGGCGGGGGAAGCTTGCTTCCTTCTACGAGCTTCTGGCCTCCGTGGTGACCGCGCACAGGGCGAACACAGACAGTGATCAGTTCATCTCTACTGACCACTTACCCCTGTCACAGGGACATGGGGCCCGATCCTGAAGCTCTGCTGCGACCCAGAGGGGTTGTGACTCAAGAAAGTCCTTGAGTAAAGAAGTTTCTCCTTGGGTCCCAGAGGGCACACAGCTCTGTGTTAATAGGTTTAAATTCAGATGGATTAAAAAATATAAAATTACTGTTGTAAAGCATGATGCTCTTTTCTCTCCCTTCTTTTAGAACCTTACTAGGGCTACGTTTACCAGCCCTACTGTGTGCTAGGCACTGCACTGCACAAGTGAATAGCCCGTGTCCATAGCACGATGCAGACTCGTTGAAGGTGGTGATATTTCAATGAAACAGAGCCTGACGAACACTAAAAATGCTGTATTTTTTAATTCCTCAAGGACAACAAACAAATGCTCTTCAGGAATAAATTAGATTTAAAAGGCTTTTAAGGGAACCATGATCTTCTCCAGTTAATTCAAAGCAAGATGATCCTTAGAAATCAATATACCTTTACAAGTGCTCCCAACGAAACAAAAATTGGATTTTTCTCCAATGAGTAATCATGAAAGATGAACAACTACAGCTACTTGCACGTTTATCAATCACGGATCAGAACGATTCCCCAGCACACAGGAAGGGACAACAGGCAACTAAAAAGAAAGATTACAGAAACCGCACTTCCAGTACAGATGCCTAGCTAATTAACTCCCATTAATGTATTAGTACAAATAAAATAAACAACACACCTTCCCAACTTTTTTTCTATTTTACAACTAGAAAAATAGTCCAGAGAACAAGGTCAAGCAGAAACACTAGAAACAATTAGTGTTACCAGGCCATCAAGGTTTTTTTTAAAAAAATAAAAAATGAAACATTATTGACAGGAGCTGAAGTCCCCATTAATGCCTTCAAATTTATTGGTTCCATAAACTATCACAAAAAGGCAGCTGTGACGGTTAATTTTATGTCAGCTTGACTGGGCCAAGGGGTGTCCAGATCAGACATGACCTCTGGGTGTGTCTGAGGAGGTTTCCAGGTGAGGGGAGCACTTGAATGGGCGGCCTCGGCAGAGCAGAGAGCCCTCCCGGATGGGGCGGGCGCCATCTAGTGCCCCGACAGCCCGGGTAGGATAAAAAGTGGAGGGAGAATTTGGTCTCTTCCCGATCGAGCCAACTGCCCAACATAAATCTCCAGATACAGGGTGGGGCAAAAGTAGGTTTACAGTTGTAAGAAAAATACAGTAATTAATACATAATAATACAAGAATAAACTGTTTCATGTACTCACAACCGTAAACCTACTTTTGCCCCACCCCGTGTACCTCCCACTAGTTCTGCTTTTCTGGAAAACCCTTCCATAGGCAGCATAAACCGCTACGATCAGAATTTTTCTGTAAATCCTGGACGTTACCTGAACGTGACATTTTGGTCATTCCTCCTCCTGACAACACTCCTGGTGGTGTCACTAAGGTGCATCCAACGAGTGGGTGTGGGACAGGTAGGACTCTTCTCTCCCTTGACTACAGTTACGAGAGCCCAGTGGCGACTGTACCAGTTTGCTGGGGCTGCCATAATAAAGTACCACAAACCGGGGGACTTAAGCAACAGAAAATTTTTGTCCCACAATTCTGGAAACAAGAAGTCTGAGGTCAGAGTGTCAGTGGGGTCGGCTCCTTGTGAGGGCTGCGGGAAGGCTCTGCTCTGGCCTCTCTCCCAGCTTCTGGATGGTGAGCTCGCCGTACCTTCAGCCTGTGTGTGTGCCCAAATTTCCCCTTCATACAAGGACAATGGCAGTTTTAGGGTAAGATCCACCCTAATGACCTCATTTTCACTTGATTATCCCTGAACAAAACCTGTTCTCAAATAAGGACCCATTCTGAGGTACTGGGAGCTGGAACTCTAACAGATCTTTTTTGGGGGTGAGACAATTCCAACTCGTAACAGACATACAAGGAACTGTAGTCTATATTTTGGCAACACCTGAAAGGTGTGGAAATTTGAGAAGCAAAGGGATGAATGACGGAAGTGCCAGTGCAACTAACAGGGGCGCTTAGAGCCAGACGGACCCCGTTGTGAGCAGCTCGTTGC
This sequence comes from Mormoops blainvillei, assembly GCA_004026545.1. Taxonomy (NCBI): domain Eukaryota; kingdom Metazoa; phylum Chordata; class Mammalia; order Chiroptera; family Mormoopidae; genus Mormoops; species Mormoops blainvillei. Next base: position 78,314 of record PVJD01005514.1, on the reverse strand, counting down.
CTCCTGATGTCCATTCTCTCTTCCCCTTTCCTACCAAAAGCTGGTCTCGTTCAGGACGGCGTGCTCGGCTAAGACTTCATTTACTGTCTCTTTCAGAGACAGTTACCGTCCTGTGACTGAGTGCCACTCAGTGAAATACAAACAGGTGCTGAGGGGGGGACTTCCAGGAAGGCTGCTCAGAGGGGGCACGCCTGGGATGTGGCCCTTTCATTCTTCTTCCCCTCTCCTCCCTGCTACCTGGAACACAGACCAGGGACCTGGAGTGCAGGTGCCATCCTGGATCCCAAGGTGTCTCTGAAGACTGAAGTCGCACTCGGGGAGGGTGGGGCAGAAAGACAGAGGGGTGAGTCTCTGAGAGCCACGGCAGTCCCCAATCCAGACCTTGGCTGTCCACCACCCGCACTTCTTAGGCTGCAGAAATTTTTTTCTCACTGATTAAGTCACCATTGTTTTGGGTTTTCTGTCACATGCAGCTAAAACTAATTCTACGTGTCACAGGTCAAGTATAAGCCCTTGAGAGCCAAGGCCCTGGGAAATTTCAGCAGCGTTTCATCTCTTGTGGATGATGGTTTCCACCGTCCAATCCCTAAATGCACCAGAGAGAATGGACAAGGGCTCTGAGGGTCTGATAACCATTTTCCCTGCGAGCGCATTCCTGGACCCGACTTGCTGTCCGGGAGTCTGTCGTGTAAATGAGCCCAGGGCGGGTGCATGCCATCACTGCGTGATGCTGTCTGTTCGGTCTGTTTTGCTGAAGCCCAGGCTCAGGAACTCCAGCAGACAGACTGCAAATCTATCACCTCCATCACCTGGCTAGGGGACGGCGCTGGGACACCTTTATCAACGCTGAAGCTGTAGGGAGACTCACTGGAGGCGGACTCTCGGCACAGCGCTGATGTGGTCAGCGGAGTGTGGCAGGCTGGCCACGTGCTGGCCGGCTTACAGGTCTGCAAAGTGGGTGGCAGTGTCCTTCCCTTCACATTAACGCTGGACATAAAGTTATCTTATTTGGGTTGGAATTTGTCCTTATCTACATCTGGACAGAGCAATAGAGGAAAGTGATAAAATCAGTGTAAGGAATGCATGGGACTAGCTAGATTAAAAAAAAATGTTTTCTCAATATAACTTCATGTGTGTATGATTTGCATGGTTTTAAAAGACATTCAGAAAAGGTGACTGATAGCTGTGTGAAAGGCACAAACCTTGCATTTTAAAGCCCCTTACAGTTGTGAGACACCATCTATCATCACAGGCAACTCACCTGAACTCTGGTGGGTACTGTTTTACGAGCCAGTCCACGTCAAAGCAGTAGTTAAACTGGATGGGGGGTGGGGGAGAGGAAGAAAAGGAACTAAGTCACGGGTGATTTAGCCAGGCGGTCTACAGGGAGAACTGTTTGGTTATTAATGGAAAGAAACTCTCCTGGGGGTGTCCCACCCGTGGCCCACAGGCCGCATGCGGCCCAAGGTGGCTGCGAATGTGGCCCAACCCAAAATCATAAATTCGCTTAAAACATGATGAGTTGTTTCGTGATTACGTGTTGCAGTGTATTTAATGTGTGGCCTGAGATAACTTTTCTTCTTTTGGTGTGGCCCAGAGATGCCAAAAGGTTGGAAACCCCTGTGCCTAAAATAATAATAAACTACCTACTTTATTTACAAACATAGGCAGTTATGCTACAACACTCAGAAACAAACCTAAAATACGTCTTGAAGAGGACACGTGGCCCAACGGGTCTGAGTCAATGGAGGAGAGCGTGAGAAAACAAATGGGTTCTAGGGCAACCACCTCCGCGAGCTTTGGCAGCAGGTGTTACTATTTCCGAGGGCTCTCTGGTTAATTTAAATAAAAGGGCTTATACATTTATCCCCTTTCCCCCTTAGCTGTTATATAAAGTTCGGCACTAGACTTACCCACGGGGGCCCTCCTTGCACCAGACCCTCCTCCTGGACACAGTGCCTCAGTCTAGCTGGGATAACACACACGCACGCACCCCAAGGTTCCGTCTGGGACCAGGGTTCTCGAGGCTAAGCCACCATGACGGGCCCCGAAAGCTTTGCTCTCTGCAGGGAAGGGAACTTCTTTCAGGCCACTGAGTTGACAGCCTGAAGCATGAAGTGCTTTACCAAAACGAAGGGACCAGCTCTGCCTGGCAGGAGCGACCAAACGTGCAGAAGCAGCCACAACTTTCGGTCCCTTTTTTTATTCCACAGCTGCAGGAAATTTCTTAACTTTTCTAAATCAAATTTGAGCTGGCTTTCACTTCTCTACCCATGCCTCCCTGGGGGTTGCATGAGAGTCCCACGAGATTATTAGTGTCACTGGCCCTCAGGCTGAAATTTCCAAAGTGACTTCTTAGCCAGTCCTTGTAGCCTAATCCAGAGCCAGAAGCCCGTTGGCAGTGGCATCCACATTCCATGCTGGTGGCTGTGGTATGTGCCACCTCAGGGACCCTGCACAGGACTGAGACGCGGGTCCCCATCACTTATATTTTCTTACAGAGTTGTTTAATTATTTCTCCCCTTTCACCCCCAAAACTCCCAAAACAAACAAACAAACAAACAAACAAACAGACTTAAATGTAAACTCACCTGTGCGGAAGATACAAGTGTCCCAAATAGAGGAGATAAAATATCTGAAAAGACAAAACATTTAAATCTCATTCATATTTTGATAAAAATTCTCTAGTAATAATAATCACAACAGGCCCTGGCCAGGTAGCTCAGTTGGTTAGAGTATCGTACCAAAATGCCAAGGTGGCGGGTTCCATCCCCAGTCAGGGCACATACAAGAAGCAATCAATGAATGCATAAATAAGTGGAACAACAAATCGATGGTCTTTTTCTCCCCTCTCCCACCTCCCCCCCAAAAAAATCAATCAGTCAAAAAATAATAATAATCACAGCTGACTTAATAGTCACTGATGCTCAAAATTTGGCTTAGAAAACAGTGAACTGAAAAATTACTACAAAGTTAGACGTCAGTGTTCCGTAACATTCAAGAGGAAATTTCTCTGTGCTATGTAATAATACTCATTATGTATTCTTTAATACAATAGAATGTAAAATTAAAAGCTACAACTTCAATACTGGATGAGTGGTCAATTTTAGAAGCCACCAATAAGGAAAACAATGATACATGTTGTTCGTCTTTCCAGATCTCTTAATTTTTACCTCCAAGTTACTCATTCAAGTCCCTCTCAAGAAACTCCCCCAACCCAGGACTGACTTGGTTCCTATGAGGGAGAGGGCAGAGGCGGCCACAGCTAGCTCAGTTCTAGCATTTTCAGTCATCTCTGAGGGAGCCCTGCCACACACCCACTCCAGATGACTTTGCAGGGGCTGGAAAGCTCCCATCCCATTACCACCACCACGAGAGGAAGTGCCCGACCATTCACTGTCACCATGGCCGATTCTAACAGCTATACTTGTGGAGGACCCATGAGGTGCCAGGCACCCCTCCTGGCACTTTCCACGTGTTAAATCTTACCCCTCTCTGACAGCTTCCGAGGTGGGACCTGTCGCTCCCGCTGTGTCCGTGAGGGTCTCCTTAGGCAGGGGCAGGGGCAGAGCCTAAACCCAGGCTGTCTACTCCAGCACTGCTTGCTCTGAACCGCCCAGCTGTCTCTGAGGATTAAGAATGGGCTCGTTCATCTATTTGACCCACGTTGACTGAGCGCCTTCTGTCTTCCGGACATGAGCTAGATGCCTGGGCACAAAGATTTTAAAAGTACGAACAACTCCTCTTAGGGAAGCTCCTATCTTTATGGGAGAGTTGTACCATCAGGAGATAAACTGCAATACAGTCCTTGATGGTGTCCTCTATTCTGCCCCATGGGCCACTCCTCATTCTACCTTTCTAAATTTTACCCATCTTTCTTGGCCCATCTGAAGTCCCTCTTCCTCAATGACGTCTTCTAAACAATCCACAATTTTGTATTGGGTTGGCCAAAAAGTCCGTTAGGTTTTTTTCATATGATGGTTCTAGTAGTGCTTAGTTGTCTTTAACTTCATTTGAAACAATTTTGCTAGATTGTATTGTGACAGCTGTCAAAGGTGTCATAAGTCTTTTTAAAAAAGACTTATCAAAATTGGTGAATTTTTGTGCAGACATTTTAATATTGAAGATGGTAGAAAACATACAACATTTTTGGCGTATTACGCTTTATTATTTCAAGAAAGGTAAAAACACAATTGAAACACCAAAAAGGATTTGTGCAGTGTAGGGAGATGGTGCTGTGGCTGATCCAACGTGTCAAATGTGGTTTCTGAAGTTTCGTGCTGGAGATTTCTCGCTGGAAGATGCTCCACGGTGGAGTAGAACAGTTGAAGTTAACAGCAATCAAACTGAGACACTGATATCAATGATATACCATGAGGGAGAGAGACAAGATACTCAAAATATCCAAATCAATAAAATTATTGGTGAAAAAAGGTGTCTCTTACTTCAGGGGAAAAAAAAACCATAATGGACTTTTTGGTCAACCTAATAGATGTCATATATACCCATCCACATGGTGGAGTGATGTATCAAACAGTTAAGAACATCGACTCTGATGCTGAATTCCCAAGTTCAAGTCCCAGCTCTATCATTTACCAGCTCTGTGACCTTGGGCAGATTTTTCAACTTGGCTAAACTGTAGATTTGTCACCTGTCTCAGGAGGACAATTGTAACATCCCCCAATAGGCTACTGTGAGAATTAAGAGATAATCTATGCAGGAGCTTCTATCTTAATGTTCCCTCCCCTTCCTATCTTGGTGCTAATAGCCAGTCTTCATCATTTTATTATATGGCAAAACCTTGCATAGTTCTCTACTCATTTCCTTTTTCAGCCTCTTGCCAAATAAAACAAAACAAAAACACTGAGATCTAGCTAATGTTTCTTCAAAATATCTAGACAAGAGAGTGTCTCAAAAAGGAAAAAAAAGTAACCTGTAGAATCTAACTCCCTTACAGTATGGAATACACCAACATTTATATATCAGAGAAGACATATAATATACTATTATATAGCTGATATGTAATTAAAACACCACTGACAGTGAGCACGGTGTGAACCGTGAGAGTGGGCCAGAAGTAAAGGGAATCTGGAATAAGGGTCACGTTTATTTTGTGCATCTGCCTGCTGGCACATTGTGCTGGTCACTTCGTGTATCTTCCTTGTTTCTGAATCCCCAGTTTAAAAAAAGGGTAAACTGAAATGTAAAGAATGGCAGGTCCTTTGTTAACTATGCACACAGCAAGGGGTGGTGAACGCAGTATTCAAACCCATGTCTTAGATTCCGGGGCTCCTGCTGCCCCCTTAAAAGAAAGCTGTTTTCTTTCCTCACCTAATACTTCTGACATCAAGTTCACTGGGTTTTCCCACATACACCGATTCTCCAACTCTCTGCAGACACCAGCTGGATATCCTACAATTTTCATTCCCTTCTGACACCATCCACCTTGCATTAGCATCAAATTTCACAGGTCAAGGGCTCGGTCCCACAAGACTGCCCCCACCTCAGACGCCCATCCCAAATGCAGACCTCCTGAGCTTCTGCCTGCAGCTTGGGGGTTCCCGTGATTCCCTCCTCGGGTTCAATAATTTCTAGTCTCATGGGACTCAGGAAAGCACTTTAGACGACTGGTTTATTATAAAAGGATGCAGCTTTGGAAGAGTCAGGTGGAAGGGGTGCATAGGGCAAAGTATGGGGGCGAGTAAGGAGCTTCCGGGCCCTCGGGTGCACCCGCCCAGCGCCTCCACGTGTTCACTGACCCGGAAGCTCTCTGGACCGATTCAGTTAGGGTTTTTTAAGGCGGCCTTGTGACATAGGCATGATTGATTAAATCACGGGCCATTAGTGATTAACTCAACCTCCAGTCCATCTCCTCTCCCTGGAGGTGGGCGAATAGGCTGCAGGTTCCACCGTGAATCACGTGGTTGGTTCACTGGGCAACCAGCCTCCCATTCTTCGAGGCTTTCCAAAAGTCACCTCATTAACATAAGCCCAGGTGTGGTTGAAGGGGGCTTGTTAAGAATAACAAAACATACTCCTTTGACCTTTATTACTTTGGAGCTGTTTCAGGAGCCTAGGACAAAAAACAAACATAACCAGATATGGAGACCAAATATATAACACAGTATCACACAGACGCACCTCAGGGCGCAACCAAAGCACCCAAAGGCCATCTTTCGGTTCAGAACTGAAACATCTATTTGCATGCTGGCATTTTTTTTTAGCTGCTTCTCCGGGAACCCAAGCCCGGCTTGCAAGCAGTGGTTCTCAAACTCGACTGGGCCTCGCTCCCAGTGAAGGTGGGTGGGGCCAAGAAAGTGCATTTTCAACAAGTTTTAGGTGATACTGACGCTGCCGATCCAGGGACCAAAAAACTGCTGATGTGAAGCATCTGCTACCTCATTCATAAAGTGTTATTTATCAAGTTTAATCTCTAAGTTAAAAGTCTGCGCTGAGTGTTCCGAAGCGCTCATCTGCAGGGCTGTGATACACAGCCTCTGACTTCCTGCCTGAAGTAAACAGCGTGCTGCCGGAATGGTATTTTTCTTTTTCCTGAGAGCGATTAAGACCATGAGCATCTCGGAGATCACTCTAGGCTATCTCTCTGGTTTCCCCCGAGGGGCCCTCTCACGTGCAGTTTGACAGGTCCCGTCCCGGTCCCGACCCCAGCACCACTTACCCTTGATGTGCAGGGCTCCAGAATTGTACTTCGGCTTAATTCCTGAGACTCTAGTGAGGTAAAACTGGAAGGGGTTCCCCTTATCCAGCAGGTCCCAAATGTCCTGGCCTTCCCCTGACGTTTCGTACTCGTCTTCGTCCTCTGCGAGTACGTGGCCGGCAGGAGGACCGTGGTTTCCAGCTCGTGGGGCGGCACTGTCTTTGGGAGAGGAAGCGCCTTTCTCCTCTTTGACCGCTACTTTCTTGGCCGCCTTCTGCTGCGTCTCTGGTGGCAGCTCATCGTCACTGCTGGAGAGACACCAACCCAGCTCTTCCTGGGAGCTGCTCTTCTGCCTCTTGGGAGATGAAACTTCTGAAACCGCGTCTGTGTTGCTGAATTTCACGGGTGACATCTTCCTCCTGTGGGCGGCTTTCCGGGCCTCGGAACAGGTGTACCTCGGCTCACATGCTGCTCCCTGCCTGGCATGGGGGAGGGGAGAGGCAGCCGGATTGTCCAGTCTGGGCTTCTCCTCCTCACTCTCATCACTGCTGGATATTGTCCACTTCCCATAATCACCTTCCTGAGACATTATACGTCTGGAAATGAAACATGGGAATGTTGTGATTTCCCATTCACTAGGCCATTGGCAAACTAGCTTTATTGCTTTCAAATTCCCTGTGAGCCTCTACAATACATACAGCACACCTGACGTATACCAGACGCCGAGCCACGTGACCAACATCAGCTGCTGCTTTGCAGGTGCTTAGGGGAACGTTAACCAAAACCTGCTATGGAATTTGGCAAAGAAAGTGACAGCAAAAATCTTGGTCATCTTCTCCTCCCCTCCCTTAGTCTTTCGACTTAGACCTTAGGTGCCCCAAGAATCGAGGTTGAGCCAAAGCCCAAAACAAAACAAAAGTGTTCATTCTCGACCGTGAAGCTTCCAACCGTTAGGTTGGGGTTAAGGCCAATCTGAGAAATTTCGAAAGTAATTCTGAGTGTGCTCAAATTTTTACAGTCAAGTTGGAATTTACACAGCTATCCCTCACTGAAGCACGGAGCCTGAAGGACTTCAATGATTATTTCTTACTTCCCCAAAGATAAACTATTTACCATAAATCTTAAGAAAATCCTCAAGACAGTGTCAAATGATCAATTCTGTACATACACTATCTAAAAGTATTTCCATGAGGACCAAACTAACGTAACAGATAATCAACTGTCTTGGTCCTAAATCAAACTGCTAAACCCCGCAGAGAAAGAATTTGTACTGAAGCAAAACACTTTTATTTTGTAAGCCACACAGTCTAATTGCCACTTTCTGTATCTCACAAGAGGCAAATAGATGCTAAGGAGGATGAAAATCTACAAAAATTCTCTCACCAGTTGCCAACTTGAAGTTTTAGGGCTTTTATTAAGGACTTAAAAATTTTGTGGATGCAAACGAGTACTCGTAAAGCTTCTAGCTCTCCCTCTCCCGCACCACACTACACCCAGCTGCTGCTCCTTACAGAGCATGCAGACCATCAGGAGGGCATGGGAGGAAGGCTCCTCAATTGAGGACCAGCGTAGCCTGGTAGTACGCAAACGTGGGCCCTGATTTCATTACTAGGTGGCCGACGTGTACTCAGGTTACTTAACTGCTGAACCTAAATATCCTTCTTTATAAAAGGTGTACATCATACCTACCTTCCAGAGTTCATTCATCCAACAAATGCTTACTGAGCAGCTGCTATGTGCCAAGCATTGAGAATAAAGAGTTAATAACATATAAACGGTTTCTCCTCTAGAAGAGCTCGTATATTTCAGGGGGAAAGAAAAAGTCCAACACAAAAATAAACAAAAAGCCAAGGTATCTTTACAGACATTCCTGAGGCAGAATCAGGGTGCCTTTACTTCGGAACACTTAATAAGCAATATTTAAGCGAGATCTAGAGGCTGACAAGAACCGGCGGGGGTGGGGTGAAGCCGTATTCCAAGTAGAGGGAACCCAACCTACGAAGGCCATGAGGTGCGAACCAGGCTGCGATAATGGGGGAAGGACTTGATCAAGGGATACAATGGTCCAGAATGAAGGGGGTGGGGAAGAGGAAGAGGAGTAAGGCCTGTTAAAGATACCAGATTTTATTCTAGGAACAACAGGGCTCCACCGAAGGGCTTTAATAAGCAGGGGCGTACCTTGGTCCTATTCAACCCTTTAAAAAATGTTCCATTCCTTACAGCTCTGGGTGGAGAATGATTTGGAGGGAGACAAGTCGAAGTGAGGAGGCTCCTGCAAGGACTCGTGGAGTTGCCTAATGGAAGGAGGTGGGGATGGAATGAAGTGAGTGGATTCGGGGTACGTTTGGGAAGTAGTGACAGCTCTTAACTTTTCTGTGCGCTTACCTCGGGCCAGGCACAAATCGAAGCGCTTCACAAGGGATTAACTCATTTCACTTTCACAACAAGTCTACACCGACCCCCATGATTATTCCTATTTACGCGGGGGAAACTGAGCACAAAAAGGTTAAGTGCCTCGCATGGGGTAAATGCTCAACATGCGCTCGCTATCACCCCCAGCAGCCGAGACCACCCGCCTAACTACGCGGAGAAACCGGAATATAAGAACCGGAGCGAGGGGAGCCCTCACGCCCCCACTCCCGCAGGACACGTGTTGCAGCGCCTGCTGCTCGCGCCTAACAGGTACTGGAGGAAGTCGAGGCCCAGGAGGGGACCCTACCTAGTGTCTACAGGATGCTCCGCTTCCAGCACCGCCAGGACCTCACGACTTCGCGGGATCCGAGCGGCCCGCGCACCGCGACCGGGCCAGAAGAGGCACGAGCGCAGGCCCAGCTCCCGCAGCCACCGAGGCTCCCGAGCCCGCTGCCACTCGGGACCCCGCCCCTCCACGGCCGTCGGCGCCTGCGCGCAGTTCAAACTCTCCCGGCCCCAGCGCTCACTTCGCGGCTGTGGCTCAGCCCCTTCCCGTTCCCCTTCCGGGACGCCGGCCGCTGGATCCTAAAGACCGCCGTATCCAAGGGGCTGCCTGGAGCTCTCCCAGCAGGAGGCAGAAGAGAGACCTGGCTGTCTCCAGGTCTCGGTTCACCGCCTGGCCACTTCTCTCAAAAACAAAACAAAGCAAAACAAATTAAAAAAAAAAAAACGGAGAGAGGAAAATATCCGTTACCTCCTTCTCTCTTAGTAATTAGCAAAACTCATCCCATTTACAGGGATTCTCGCGGACAGCTCCAGGCTCCCGGGGCTCGAGGCTGGGGTGTGGGGTGGGGGGCGGTGGTTTTAATGGCAGAGAGAGAACCAGTTGAGCTTCGAGGCTACTGAGGGCTGAGACCTGTGTCCCGGGAGAAGCGGGCTCACCTGGGGCGCACGATGTAAAACGTGCTGTGAAATACAAGGTTAAATGAGCTTCCCTCGCACTCGACCTCGAATGCCCGTTTCTTAGTTGACACCGGTGTATGTGCTTTTTAATCTTACCGATTTGCCTGAAGAAAGAGCGGTCTAGGATAAACTCCTTTGCAAAACGGAGCCCTCTCCATATTCCTTGCCTTTGATAAGGATGTTTGCTATGGAATTTGGGCTCAGTGCTGTTTATATTACTTATTCTCGGAGTTTCTTTCATACCAAACTCCTCTCCCGGAGGACTGAATAACGTAACTTGCGTAAACGTCCTCAGGTTCACTTGGTTCGTCTGCTTGGTGCCAGACACTGTGCTACGTGCTGGGGTTACAGGGAGGACAAAACTGACCCTGTGGGGCTGGAACCCAATGACTTGCCGATCTGCACGTGAATGCTGGACTTCGCTCGTTTTGTTCGATTCCTTCCATGCTTTGCTCACACTCTTTTTGTGTCTCCTATAAGAGCATAATGCGGTAGATAAACTATTAAAAATAATTTATTGTCGCCCTGGCTGGTGTAGTTCAGTGGATTGAGTGTCGGGCTGCCAACCAAAGGGTCGCGGGTTTGATTCCCAGTCAGAGCACATGCCTGGTTTGCGGAGCATGTCCCCAGTAGGGGGCGCAGGGAGGTAACCACTCATTGATGTTTCTCTCCCTCTCTTTCTCCCTCCCTCCCCTAAATAAATACAATCTTTTTTTAAAAATTTAAAAACGTAATCTATTGCAGGGCGTGGGGGCAGAGAAAGAGCCATTGAAGCCACACCTGGGTGACCTGGCTCCCCAGCTGTGCACAAGGAGTTAAGGGAACCAGACCCGGGGTAGCCCAGCGCTGGGGGCGGACCCGGGAGTCTCTCCGCCCATAGGCTGTTCCGAGGAAACGTCCTTAAACAAAGCCTCTGGCCAATAGAACTGCGGCACCAACGCCAGTGGCTTGCAGGCCGTCCAATGTGAGAAGACATTGGAAGTGCGGGACCACGTTCGGTTTCGCTAACCAGAGTGAGCGTGGTGGGTGGTCCGCTGCGCGACGGGCTCTGGCAGCGGCGGTTGCTGGTTTGTCCCTTTTCGGTTGTGGCGGTCGAGATGTTCTTCTCCCAGGTCGGGGCCCGGCCAAGGACGTGGGAAGCCAGCCCCTCAGAACACAAGAGATGGGTGGAAGTAGGTGTCTCGGATTCTAACTTGACTCGGGGCTTTCACTTCGGTCCCCCTTCCCGCGTCTTACTGAGTCTCGTTGCAGAGATAAAGACCAGACTGTCCCTCCAAAGTGTCGTTGTTAATGATCGAGCCTAGTGCTGCAAGGCTTTGGCTCCCTGCCTTGTGTTCTCGCTCCTTCTAAGTCCCTTCTCTTCTCCGCTACACAGTCCATTAAGTAACCTGCATCTCTACTCCCGCCTTTCAGAGCAAGCCCCTTTTGCCCCACCTTCCTAATTCTGGGACCGAATTTTGGGTAGAAATCCCAAGAGTTTAAAGGAATTAACTTGGGTCAGTTTAGCGATTGAGTCTCATTGCAACTTTTGAGGGGTAAGTTTTAGCCCATAATTAAGATTTCTTGAGTATTTACAAGTAGGATAATGACTCCATTTCCAAACCTACTGATGGGCCGAGTTTTCGGTTTGGGAGGTTCAACTTTAATATAAACTAGTAATAAAAATAATAGACCAAACGAAGAGTTTCTGTCTTAACTAAAGATATTTAATGTTCCTTAGGTATTCAAAGTATGTGATGAAGATAACAAAGGCTATCTAAGCAGAGAGGACTTTAAAGTTGCTGTTGTAATGCTGTTTGGGTACAAACCTTCCAAGGTACAGTTTTTTGTATTTGGGGACGGGGCGGACGATACAAATATCTAATGGTGAACCGATCCTAATGGTAAAGTGCAGAGGGCTAGCTTAAGATATTTATATGATTAATCGCTGCCTTATGAGCAGTTTCAGAGATGTGCCCAGTGCTGAATTTTACTCATTTTTTTCTTTAGAACCCAATTTAGGGATGTATTAGGAAGTCATCTCACTAGAGCCCATGAATTACTAGATGCTAAAAAGGTGTGAAGAGGGAAGGCTGGGAAGGCAATGTTGGTAACAGAAGGAATTCACAGAGGAAGTGACTTGCAGGGGACTTTTATTATTTAAAAAATTTCTTTGTTTAAATTATAAAAGTAATACATTAACATACTAAAAAATTCAAACTGCAGGAAACTATAAACTTGAATGTAAAATCTGTTCTCCCCCTATTACGGGGATCCACTTAGGGGTTACCATTATTATTATTATTTTTAAGATTTTATTTATTTATTTTCAGAGGGAGGGAAAGGGAGGGAGAAAGAGAGGGTGAAAGACATCAGTGTGAGAGAGAAACATCAGTTGACTGCCTCTCGCACGCCCCCAGCTGGGACCTAGCCCGCAATCCAGGCATGTGCCCTGACTGGGAATCAAACCAGTGACCTTTGGTTTGCTGACTGGTGCTCAATTCACAGACACACCAGCCAGGGCTAGGGGTTACCATTATTAAGTTTCTTGTGTATCATTCCAAAGCTTTCCTACATGAAAACATAACTGTCTTTTTTACTTAACAATAACTGAATATAAAAGCACACACAACCACCACATTAAAAAAATAGTTGCATAGTATCCTCGTTAGCCAGTTTCCTGTTTTTAGTCATTTAGATTCAATCCCTTGTATTCTGTTCCTACAAACACTGCTGCAATGGGCATCCTCTTATATCTGTATCTGGTTGTGGATGTACACCTGTAGAATAAATTCCTAGAAGTACAATTCCTAGGTACATTTGAAATTTTGTTGGATATTGGTCTCCAGGAAAGGTTGCATTAACTCACTAGTAATGAGAGTTGAGCTTCATTTCAATGAATCTCCTACTTTAGCAGGGCAAGTTTCCTGTGCCCCCCATCTTTGTGCTGCTCCCCTTTCCTGTTACATCGCATTCTAGAAATGGGCCCCTCTTGTTAAGCTGCTGAACTGGAATAAATCAGAGGCAATATCTTGTCCAGGTTTAAGAAATTCAACTGTAGTCATCAAGCAGAGAGAGCACTTGGGACTCTGCCTGGAATGCCCTCCCTCGTGCCCTTATTAGACCAAACAGCTTGGCAATCCACTCTGACCCATCGTTGCTCTTGAGTGGGCTCTACCTGTCAGATTGCAAGCCCAGCGAAGCCAGGGACCACAGGATGGCCCACTTCTCCATCCTTCATTGTGCTTAAATGCATCACGACTTCACAGTAAACGGCCTGTTGACCACATGAATACCCCCGGTGGGTTCAGAGTGGTTCAACTACTAGGCCGTGTTAGTTACTGAGTGGCTGAGTGCAGAGCTCAGGAATATTTAGGGCTGGCTCCCGGGAACCGCAGCTCTTCTGTCAACCTGCAGGCATTTCAGCTGGAATTTTAAAGCAGGTCCGCTAAGCAGACTCAGCCTTCGAAGCATTGTATTTGACCTGGGTTCAGCTGGAAAGATATCTGGTCTCCTGCTTTTATCACCCCTGAGTATCACCCTTGATACTTAGGTAGTTTTAACTTTAGAACATAAGTGAGGAACTTAGTGACAGGTACAGTGGTGTGCTAACTTATGTGTGTACACTCCATGAAATTTAACAGGTTTTAGCTTTTACTTTCATATCTGCTTGAGGTTTTGGATTTTAGTTTTTAATCTAGTGAAATGTTTTATTGACTCCAGATCTCTAAATAGTAAAGAATTGATACAGCAAATCACCTATGCACTTATTAATCATTTGTGCAATAAAGTTTTATTAAATAAGTAGCACTTAATGTGTACCCTGTATGAAATTTAACAGATTTTTACTTTTATACTGGGTTGAGGTTTGGGTTTGCTTTTGTTTTTAAGTATTGCCTTTGAATAAATGAAATATTTACTGAATACAGGTCATGAAGCAGTAAAGTACTTATGTGATAACTCACATAGTTATACAGTTGTTTACACATTGAAATTATTGTGTTCCTATTTAATAAAGAGAATATTTGCTAGCTGCTAGAGATATAAAGATGAACAGAATATCAGCCTTACTTTGAAGCTGTTTACCGTTTAGTATAGATAGACTTATAAAACTCTGTGATAAATACTAAGAGAAGAACGAAAAGTGAAGGGGGCAAGAAGGAGGATCTAAGTCCAGTGGGGACTGTAATAGGAGTCCAAACGTCATTTAGACTGGAAGAGCTAGACAGACCTCTGATAGGGAGTGCCTGGGAGCACTTTGTGGTGGCGGGAGAAGTTATGCCCTTATGATTGATTGGATGTGGTGGCGGTAAGAGAGTGGTGTGACATCAGGACTAAAGCACTGTGATGCCACCAAGTAAGAAAATTCCGGAGTAGGTATCAGTGGAAAGTCAGTGAGTTCAGATGGGACACATTAAGTTGGAGGAGGCCGTGAGCGTGCCAGGTGCCTTCACTCATTAACTACTGTGCTGGCGCTGGGATCGGCCCTCAGATTGGGCTTCCTCTCTTTGCTACGGGAATCTGAAACTGGCGGGAGAGGCGAGGGCTGGAGATAGACGGGGGACTCCTCAGTTCGCAGGTGGTAGCTCAGCACAGAAGACTGGATGGCATTGCCCGAGGAGAGTATGCGGAGTGGGGTGAGCAGTGGTCTGAGGGTAGAACACCGGGGATGACCAGCGCGTAAGGGGAGGCAAGAGGAAACAGGAAAGTGTGGGCATGGAACCCAAGGTAGAGAAACTATGTCGGGTGCTGTCAAGGTTCTAATTCCATAATGTTTACTGTATTTTAATATCTGATGAAAGCAGGTCCCCAAACTTTATATACAGTGTGTTCTCAAATATGTTTAAAATGCATAGACAAAAAAGTTAGGCCAAATGTTAATGGTTTTCATTGGATAGCTGATTTTAAAAATTGTCTTCACGAGTTTTTGTATTTTTTAAGTTTTCAACTTCACGTTACTTTTACACTCTGGGGAAAATTAAAAATAAAACCATCAGGCCCATTGTAACAACTTTTGTATTTGTCTGAAACAGAAAGGTTACCTTTTAGATTATGCAGCATTTGTGACAGCCAAGTTGATTTGACATGCTTAAACTGTTTTGGTCAATGGTGTAAAGTTTTGGGGTCATTAGCGTGTGTAGCACATTAGCATCTGGTATCTTAGAAATATAGATGAAAGTAGAATGACTGTCATAGCTCTCCTGTGACATTGCATGTCTGCAGGGCTCAACAAAGTTGGTTTTTCATAAAATACATCTCTTCCCCACCCCCAGGCATTAAGAACTTGCACTGTGAAAACATTGGATGAAATTTTATGCCCTATTATTCTTTCTTCTTTTCTAGATACAAGTCGATACTATGATGTCTTCAGTAAATCCAAACACTTCCGGTAATTAATAAAGTTAATATTATTTTTTTCATAACCTCATTTAGACATTCATGAAAGTAAAACTGTGAGTAAATAGAGACTATAAAGCATTGTGTTTAAGCACATCTTTGTTTTGTTCTGTTCCAAAGAAAGATTAATTCATGTATTCATAAGTATGTTTATTGTCGGAAAATTTTTAAACCATTGAAAAGCATAAAGAAAACATGTTGCTTATCATTTCATTATCCAATGACTGGTCTGGGGTTTTCTAACTTGAGCAGCTGAAGTGGCACTTACTGAAATGGGAAGACTGGGGAGAAGGTTTGGATTTGGGGAGACCAAGAGTTCAGTTTTGAGGAGATTCAAGACATGAGGTCAAGGCACTTGGTCTGTGTGAATATGGAGTTCAGAGCAAAGCTGTGGCTGAAGAGGTAAATTTGGGAGTCGTCAGTGTGGAGATGGCTTTCGAAGCCATGGGAATGGATGAGACTGCCTCTTGAGACAGGGGACTGAGAACCTTAGGAACTATAACCATTAGAAGTCAGGCCAAGGATGAGGAAATAAAAAAGGAGAGTTTGGAAGGGCAGAGGAACAGGGTTGGAAAATCAAGGGTGTTCGATCGACAGGCAAGAGAAGTGGATATTTCAAGGAAGAGGGTGTGGTCAACACTATCAAATGCAGGGGGAGAGTCAAGTAGCATAAGAACTGAAGGGGATCCATTGCTATTGGCAGCCCGTAGGGTGTTTGGTGGTTTGAGCAAGAGCAGTGTCCATGTGTCGTGATGGCAGAGGTCAGGCCGGAGAGGGTCCAAGATAGATGGCAAGTCTTTCACTAGGACCTTAGTGACTGTGGATCAAGAGCGGTATTTGCATTTATTTATTTATGTCAAACGTAAAGAAGATATTTCTGAGCTTAGTAGAATGACTTAGAGAAGAGGGAAGAGGAAGGTGAGAGAGAAGAAGAAAGATGAGCACCTATTGTCTGAGGAGATAGGGCCCAGAGCAGGCTGGATTGGCTTTTTAAAAACTACTTTTTAAAGAAATAATTTACAGTAGTATAGAGAATAGCTGTGCGCCCTTTGCCCAGATTCACTTGTTAACATTTTACCCCATTTGCCTCCTCACTGGCACTTCCTACCACTCTACCGCCTCTTGCTGCACTGTATGTAACCACAGCGCACTCCACAACTTCAGGGATTTGTACTGATGCTATATTCTTTAAGTATATTTTATTGATTATGCTATTACAGTTGTCCTAGTTTTTCCCCCCTTGCCCCCCTCTACCCAATAACCCCTTCCTTCCAATAATCCCCCCACCTTAGTTCATGTCCATGAGTTGTGCATATAAGTTCTTCGGCTTCTCTATTTCTACTGTTCTTACCATCCCCTCCCCCTGCCTATTCTGTACCTGCCAATTATGCTTCTTAATCCCTGTACCTTTTCCCCTATTTCCCCCTTACCCCTCCCAGCTGATAACCCTCCAAACGGGCTCCATTTCTGTGATTCTGTTCCTGTTTTAGTTGTTTGCCTGTAGTTTGCTTTTGTTTTTTAGATTCAGTTCTTGATAGTTGTGAGTTTGTTGCCATTTTAATGTTCATAGTTTTGGTCTTCTTTTTCTTAGATAAGTCCCTTTAACATTTCGTATGGTAATGTTTTGCTGATGATGAAATCCTTTAGTTTTACCTTGTCTGGGAATCTCTTTATCTGCCCTTTGATTCTAAATGATAGCTTTGCTAGATAGAGCAGTTTTGGGTGTAGGTCCCTACTTTCCATGACTTGGAATATTTCTTGCCATGCCTTTCTAGCCTGCAAAGTTTCTTTCGAGAAATCAGCTGACAGTCTTATGGGAACACCCCTGTAGGTAACTAACTGCTTTTCTATAGCTGCTTTTAAGGTTCTCTCTGTATCTTTAACCTTTGGCATTTCAATTATGATGTGTCTTGGAGTGGGCCTCTTTGCATCCATCTTGTTTGGGACTTCCTGTACTTCTTGGACTTGCATGCCTATTTCCTTCACCAAATTAAGGAAGTTTTCTTTCACTATTTTTTCAGATAGATTTCCAATTTTTTGCTCTTTCTCTTCTCCTTCTGGTACCCTTATGATGGGAATGTTGGAATGCTCCAAGTTGCCCCAGAGGCTGTTTATACTATGCTCATTTTTTGGATTCTTTTTTTCTTGTTCTGTGTGGTTGTGTTTTGCTTCCTTACATTCCAGTCATTAATTTGATTCTTGGCTTCATCCATTCTACTGTTGTTTCCCTGTACATTGTTCTTTATTTCAATTAGTGTATCCTTCATTTCTGACTGGGTCTTTGTTCTGCTGCTGAGGTTCATACTAAGTTCCTTGAGCATCCTCATAACCAGTGTTTTGAACTCTGCATCCAATAGATTGCTTATTTCTATTTCGTTTAGCTCCTTTTCTGGAGTTTTGATCTGTTCTTTCATTTGGGCTATGTTTCTTTGTCTCCTTGTTTTGGCAGCCTCCCTGTGTTTGTTTCTATTCATTAAGTAGAGCTATTATGACTCCCTGTCTTGGTAACGTGGCTTAATGTAGTAGGCGACTTGTAGGGTCCAGTGGCACAGCCTCCCCTATCACCCAAGCTGGGTACTCGAGGTGCACCATTCGTGTGAGCTGAGTACACCTTCCTCTTGTAGTTGAGCCTTGGTTACTCCTAGCAGATCAATGAGAGGGATTTACCCAGGCTAGTCAGCTGCAAGGACTGCCTGTGACCACTGACCAACAATCTCTGCCCTCTGTGGAGGATCAGCTGTGCAGGGGCAGGGCGGTGGTGCTCCAATGTATTCTGTCCACTGGGTGCACAGGCTCTGGGGTTTCCCAGGCCAAGGTCAGCCCCCAGCTGTGTTTTGCCCAGGGCCACCCTACCTGAGCTGTAAAGCAACCTGAGGTGGCTGCTACTTGTGCTGGGTTGGAGATGCCCAGGCGAAGCCAAGCTGTGAACCTAGACTGGCTGCTGCTAGTGCCAGGCCTGGGACCACTTAGCAAGAGGTATGGGATCTGGGGGCTCACTGAGGTCAGCTGTTGCTTCTTTAATAGGATTTAGGAAGTTGTGAAGCATGAGCCAAGAACAGCCATTCATATGGAAAAGTCACTTTTAAGAGCTTAGGTGGGCCTGTACATTGCGGGGGACAGAGTCTCAGGGGGGTTCTCCATGGCAGGGCAAAGAGTAGTAGCCAGGTTGATGGAGTCTCAGATATGGCACCCACCTGTTGGCTCTGGGGCTCTGTGGGGGGAGGGCTCAAAAAAGGGACAGTGGCCTCTGCTTGCCTTTCTGTCTGGGAGAAAGCTATTCCCCAGCTCTCACCTTGAGGCCAGACAGTTCAGGTCCTCCCTGTGTGCCACTGGTGCCTTTTAAGCTGCTACCCTGGTGCTGGAGCGCAGAGGGAGTGAGTCTGAGTAAGTCTGTGTGTAGTTCCTTTAATAGGAACTGCTTGTGACTCAAGAAGTTTCTCGTGCTGACTCAATCCCCACTAGTTTTTGCAGCCAGAAGTTATAGGGACTTATCTTCCTGGCACTGGAGTCCTGGGCTGAGAGCCTGGTATGAGGCTGGGACTCCTCGTTCCCGAGATACCCCTCCCGAATTTTTATCTACCACATGTGGATGTGGGACCAGCCCATTCCACGTCTCTGCCCCTTCTACTAGCCTGGATGGATGTGGATACTTTAATTTTGTAGTTGTTGAACTTCCATTCAGCTCGCTTTCTCACAGTATTGAGTGATGTTTGTTCTATAGTTAGTTGTAATTTTGATGTGGCTGTGCACGAGGCGAGCTGTATTTACCAATGCCTCCATCTTGACCGGAACATGAATTTGAAAATATATTTCAAAAGGTTGTAGGATATATTTGTCATCTGAGAAACTTGGGGAAGATTGGGTTTGAGGGATAAGATCAAAATGTAGGCACTGAATACCTTCCTCTGAATGATTGTGAAAGGGGTCTCCTTAGTACAAGCTTCAGTCTTTTCCCTTTCTCTTCTGGTCTTGATATCGATGTCAAATTAACGTTTGCAAAACACCACTTCGTGTTTTCGAGGAATAGACTTACAGCCAGGGTACTAGCTCTAACTAGCTTCAGTTCATGCTCACTTGGAAGGAAGACTCAAGACGACAGACATTCAAGAGAAAGAGGAAAATAACCATCCCAGCAGGAAATCACTGCTGACCTCTGATCACTGCTGACCTCTGATCACTGCTAACATTAATTTTTTTCTGTTAGAACTTTCCAATCCTGAACCCATTTCGGGAGGCCGTCAACTCCCCTTTTTCTTCCTTTCAGTGACATAAGTCATATTGAAATATTCTTTTTCTTGAGGGAAGAGGGTTTACGCACAGATTAAATGTTTTTCCAAATATATTATCTCTCTCCTTAATGTTTTGACCTTGAGGAAGAGCTGAA
This sequence comes from Mormoops blainvillei, assembly GCA_004026545.1. NCBI lineage: Eukaryota > Metazoa > Chordata > Mammalia > Chiroptera > Mormoopidae > Mormoops > Mormoops blainvillei. The sequence continues at coordinate 58,521 of PVJD01005514.1, read as the reverse complement.
ATGTTGGCCTCGACTTTCTGGGATCTGTTTATTCAGGTGGTCAGCCTTCCAGAGCTCTGGGTAGCTGTGACTCAGGAATTCTTCTCTTAACTATAGCTCTTCCTATACCCGGACGAAGTTGGGCCATGTCCTCGCATACCCCGCAGGGTTCTCTGTGCAGTACCCAGTCGCCGCCCGGCTTCCTGGGTGAGGTCTGTACTCACATCGTGGATTGACCATGACTTAGCAGAGTCCTGATGATGTACTCATGTCACACAGTACCTGAACCTGGATGCCCAGGCCTTACTTTCCAAGAGCTTCTGGTCTCTCTGAAAGTGGGCCGTCTCTGTAGAGGTTCTTTGTGAAAATTGAGGGTGAAGAGTTAAGTGAAAGCTATTGGAAATAAGAGTAGAATGTCTAAAGGAAAGTCATACTGGAAGAATCTGAGAGCAGCCAGAATGAGGAGCAAAAAGGGGCTGATAACCTTCTTAGTGCTTCTAAGAAGCACCAAGGACGAGGAATTACATTAGTGAGAGAAAAAAATCATGCCACTTGTTTAAAGAAGCAGCAGATTGCTCTTGGGGTTGGCTACAGTATACACTGTTGCTGACTCTTTTATAGGGTTTATTTCATTACACCCCTTGTTCTCCGTGATGCATTTTATACCTCCTCTAAGTACAGAGGGTGAAAGAAGTTTGCGACTAGAAGAAACCTAGAAATCTTTCCTCTATTCCCTTTGTTAAAACTAGGAACTTGGATTCCAGAGAGGAATAATAAACTATCTTAATCCTGGCATTTGATGGTTCTTTAAGGTTTATAAATACTTTTACACGTGTTGCAGTGTTTATTATTGTTACGGATATAATACCTTGGTTTCCTAATGCCTGCCACGTCCAGACCCTGTGATGAATACTATTCATGGATTGTTGAATCTAAGGCAGCTCTGTGATACAAGGATTATACCCATTTTGTAAGTTTAGAAAAAATCCTGAAGCTTAGAGAGGTTAAGTAACTTTCCCAGGGTGGCACAACTGGCCAGTAAGTAGCAGACCACAGCTGTCTGACCTCTAAGCTTACCTTGTCAACCATTCAATAAACCATTCTCTTGATTTTAATAGTGCCATGAGTCCTATTAGTCAGTTACTGCCTTAGAGTTGAGGCCAGTGCTCATTCCCTTAGGAACTTAATTAATGAGCTGAAGTCTGGAGTGGGGCCAGTACACCAAAGGCAGGTTCTGTGTAGTTTGTAGGTGTGGACGTCTAGTCTGGTTCTGTGCTGCTTGGTGTTCTGCACAAATAGGGAACCGCGGCCAGGTGTATTGATCCATAGGATAGAAACTCTTCTCTGGGGAGACATAGTTGTCCCTGATGTGGGTTATCTCTTCTGCAGTGTCTCATGATGGAGAGACTGACCAGTGGGCGTGGATGTCCACAAAATGGTTCAATACATACATCAGTGAATTTTGTATAGTTGTTTCTTCACATTTCCTCAGTGTAGGCCAGTGCACTAATGCCAGACATGTCTGTGCAGTTCCATGAAGGGCAAAGATCATGTATGATCTCAGATGATTTGACTTCATTGTGGGATAAACTGTAGAGCATTTTGTATAAAAAACAACAGCTGAGAATTGTATGAGCATGGCCCCACTGAGCCCTCCCACAGCTGTCTTTGTGTTATCCCAGACCCATATAAAACATGCCTTCAGAAAAAGCCAGAGTAAAGTATATCCGAATTTTGTTTTAACTGGGTAATTAGATTGAGGGTTTTTTTCTCCCCCTTTCTGTTTTCTTACATTATTGCCCTTTTAGAACAGTGAACATATTTTACTTTTATGCTTAAAAAAGAAAAAGCTTTTTAGGAACTTTTAACCTTTCACTTTGAATGATGGGAAAATCAAAGAGGTTGATTTATCGTAAAGGTGATTACGGCCTGCTTGACTCAGTCATGCTACCCAGTGTCAGTTCGATTGAAAAGTAATTTGTGGACACTGAGGTTAATGGCCAGTTGGCTTGTGTGCTTTTATTTATTACTGTCTTGTCTGATTTGTTTTGAACCAGATAGTTTACTATTAACTATAATCTTGGCCTAAATTTAAATTTCCATCTTCTAGTGTTTGAAGTTTTACGTAAACACCCAAGGCCATAGTGTATCCCGTATAACTAGGTTTTGCTCGACTACAGAATTCAATTGACTTCTTAGTTCTTTTCTATAATCAGGAAACTGCATACACATTAAGATTACCTTTTCTTGAAATCATAATCCTAGGACCATTTTGTGGCATCACCCACAAATTAAATTAAGCAATTAATTACTTTCCCGATTTGAGGATGTGTAGTGCATTGTAGGGATAGAAAACAAAATAGGAGACGCTGACCTGAAGACATTAAAAAAAAAATATGGGATAGGGGAGATGAAAGTAGTATTGTCACTTCTTTTATGGCCAGATGTCACATGCATACTTGAGACAAGAAAACCCCTAAGAAGGTAGAGGAGGTCACCCCTCCCTTCCTGAGCAGGCGTGGGCTGGAGCCGGATGTGGAAGGATCGTGGAATTGGAGAAGGTGGAGGCGGGAAGAGGAGAACATAGGCAATGAACCGCCGCGGTACAGATGCCAGCGACGAGCCCGCCCTCCAGCTCCTAGTGCTCAGTCTGGACCCGCCACCCATGCCGGAGTGGATGTGTAACTCGGTGTGAATTTAGACTTACCCCACACACTCCACTCCCATCAAAACGCCGCATGTCACGGAGACTTCGCCACGGCATTTTGTATGGTACAGAGAAGGGCTTTACCGCTCCCTGTCCACAGCTAGCCATGGCAAGGCCAGCTTAGCCCGTTCTCCTCTGTGGGGTTCTGTCTGCATAACCCCCTCGGGAGTGTCTCACAGACCCTCTTCCTCCACGCTGCCCAACCTCAGGGCTGAAGTTTCGTCTCCCAGGTCCCTGTTTCTCATTTTACAATATCCCTTCTGCCCTGCACCCCCATCCCCCCCAGATTTGCGTACCTGAAGCATGCAGCCTTGATACCCTTAATAATGAGTCCTACCAGAAACATTGGAATCCACCCAGCTTGGAATGTTTCTACCTCCTGCACCAGCAAGGAGCACAGAACCTGCCTGTTCAGGAATTGTGTTTAGTAGAGTAAGCCGCCCTGATAGAAACTGAGAGTTGGGGAGGGGGTGTAGGACCCGGTTTCCCTAGAAGGAATCATGCAGCTTTGAACTCCAGAATAAGGTATCAGGACTTTGCACTATGAATGCCAAGGAACTTCTGAGGTTTATGAGCAGGAGATGTACATCATATTTGATAGCAATAAGGTTTTATTTGTTCAGATTTCTCTATTCTTCTCTAACCTGTTTTACTCTTTTCAGTTTCCACCTGAAGCTATAGTAAAACTTGATTTCTCTCATTAAGGATGATTCTTTTCCCCTTATTCCCTTACTCTTAATCAAGAAGCCGAAAGAAAATATTAGTTCTCTGAATTTACTTACGCAGCTCACTGTGACAGCTCCACGTCATTGATGCTACTTTCACCTTCTGTCATTTATATGCCTTTGTGTGTGTGTGTGTGTGTGTGTCTATAAAAAGATGACAAAATTCTTTAAAAAAAAAGATTTTATTTATCTTGAGAGAGAGGGGAAGGGAGGAAGAAAGAGAGGGAGAGAAACATTAATGTATGAGAGGTACATCAATGGTTTACCTCTCTCACACCCCCAGCTGGGGGACCTGTCCTGCAACCCCAGCATACGCCCTGACTGGGAATCCAACTGGGGGCGTTTTGGTTCGCAGGCTGGCACTCAATCCACTGAGCCACACCAGCCAGGGCTGTCCTTACTATATTTTTATGTGAACACATTTTATCCTTTTTTTCACCTCATGGCCTCCAGAAGTCATAATCTGAATTCTATTTCTCACACTAGAGAAGGCTTCGATTACACCTTTTAAAAGGCTACTCAAGCCTTTTAAACGCTCATTTTTAGGCATTCTTCAATCCCTAGAAAAATTAATATGTGGCATACTGAATGTGACCCCTCCCCTTTCTACTAAATCTAGGGCCAGTCTAAATAAGCTGGCATTTTTATTGTTTTCTCTCCCCAGGTTTATTGCAGTTTGTAATTTAAACTCACTGTGATAGCCGAAGCTAGACCAGTGCTTCATTTTCAAGAGGATTTCTCTGTGCACAGGCCCTGAAGCTTAGACCTGTGAACTACAAAAAATATATGTAATAAAATATGTAATGAAACTTCCAAGGAAAATATTTATATAGTTTTATTAGACTTTTTGAATATATCCACCCTGTAGTGAAAGATTATTACCCTCCCAGGAAACTGTTTAAAAACAAAACAAAACAAAACAAAAAAAGATAACATTTCCTTGTCTGTCTCTTTTTATGACATGTCTATATCACATGCATTAAGTAGTTTGAGAAGTAAAATATATGAGTATTTTCATTATAGAACATGAAAAGGGTCCATTTTGCCAAGAGTGGTTTATGAAATGGAAGGAAATGTTTTCAGTGGTATGGAAAGTGCAGAGACCAGCAGAGTCTAGAAGGATTTGTAAAGATCGTTGGTCCCTGTGGTCTTTAAGGCATGATCCTCAGTCTTGGGTCCTATACGGGCACTTCCGGGAGCACCCCTCGCCAGGGAATTATAGGGAACCCACCTTGCTCCAAAACAAACAGCTCTGTCTTAATCCCCTCTACACATTAAGCTTTCCTACAGCTAAAAAATGAAAAAAGGAAAAAATCTACAAACTACTGATAGAACCCAACAGCCCAGGTGATTTCTAAACACCTTCTGCAGACATATTAATAAGAGACTCAGATAAACGCATTGGTCTGTGTGCTTCCTGACATTATGACCCTCACTGTGTAACTACAGTCAAGTATGTTTAAGTAACTGTGATTGGTGAACGGTGCATGTGGGAGATCCACCGTCGTATTTGAAATGAGAATGCTTCGAACATGCTTTTTCCCTCTAGGGGTGGGTACTGGTAATGCAGATCTTACTGTGTATGAAACCTGATGGCAATAGAATTACTGAAAGTCTTTGAGAAGTGGTAATTTTAGGTTTGAATATTATAACAGCAGGTGGAGCTAGTAGGAGGACCTCTATTTCTAGGCCATTTAAAGAGCAGCAAGATGCATAAAACTTACATTCGTGAGCTTGCACTGTGGAGCTGCAGGAATAGTAATCTGTTATGCAGTGGTTTTGAAAGTGATCTTACTACTACAGTGCGAGAGCCAAGCAGAATGCAAAATTCTCTGTCACTTTTAGAGAAGAGGCTTGCATTTGGATATGTGTTGCCATGGAAGGTTAAAACAAGTTAAAAGCATGTGGGGTATGGAGCGGGCGGGGTGTGTGTTCACATGGTTTAATATTACGTGATGACCTTTAGAGTATTGACTTCAAAAAATTAGGTGTGTGATCCTGTGGGAAAATTGTGTCAAAGAACTTGATTACATATGTAGAGTTATTTGTGTTATTAGATTGTTTCTTTAAGTGCCGATAAATATACAGTTGAAATCCACATTTTCACCTAGGAAAAGCTAAAAAACATCTACTTTTTATCCCCACAAGATTATGTAATAAAGACCTGGCTACTTTATAGCTATGAATGCCAATGAGTTTTCTGAGTATGTAATTTAAAAGGTATCACTACTCATGTACTTTTTTTTTTTTTTTTAGTGAATCACATAATGAACCAGGAACTAGTCCTTTTTTTTCCTTATCATTTCCCTAAATCAGATGCAATGATAAGAGCAAATAAAATGTATGCATTTCCTTTCCCTCTGAATTTTTTTTTACTGTATCATATACATTTAGAAATTGGAATCTCTGAAATTATTTATTTTGTTGGCTATATCAATAAAAAGTGACCTACTTTTTGGCATTTGTTTACAAAGTTTTAAGATCGTTTAAAACAGATTTTAGGACTTTTTGCTGAAAACTTGAAATAATATCTTCCTATTATTTTATTATTCAACAAACATTAATGGGTGCCTACTTACGTGCACTGCACTAGGGATACAATTTTGAACAATAAACAGTGCTTTCCCTTAGCGTGTCTCAGGCAAATGTGTGGTCAACTAATTACCACAGCACCCAACAGAGTCTGTGACTGTGTTATGAAGAGTCACAGAAAAGGGACTCAGGTGAAAGATATCACGGTGGCTTTCAAAGAGGCAATCAGGCCCTCGTTGCATCTGGAGGGAGACAGCTATATTGGGTTGGCCAAAAAGTTCATTTAGTTTTTTCCTATGATGACTCTAGTAGTGCTTAGTTGTCTTTAACTTCATTCAAAACAATTTTGTTAGATTGTATTGTTATAAGCTGCCATGTCAGCATGCATTTAAAAATAAAATCAAAACTGGTAAATTTTTGTGTAGCCATTTTAATATTGAAGATGGAAGAAAATATACAACATTTTTGGCATATTATACTTTATTATTTCAAGAAACATAAAAATGCAACTGAAACACAAAAAACAAGACCTGTGCAGTGTATGGAGAAGGTGCCGTGACTGATCAAACATGTCAAAAGTGGTTTGAGAAGTTTCTTGGTACTATTGACATTTTGACTGAAGAATTCTTTGCTGTGGGGCTGTCTTATGCATTGGAAGATGTTTAGCAGCACCCCTGGCCTCTACCCACTAGAAACCAATAGCAGGAGGTAGTCAACATACTCAAAATATCCATGTCAATACAGTTAGTGGCAAAAATGAAAAATGTGTCTTATTTCACAGAAAAAACTAAACAGACTTTTTGGCCAACCCAATAAAAATTCACTAGGAAAGCCCTAGACAGATGGCTCAGTTGGTTGGAGTGTCAGCCCTGTACACCAATGAGTTGTGGGTTTGATTCGCCATCAGGGCACATACCTAAGTTGCGGGTTTAATGCCCAGTTGAGGCACATATGGGAGGCAACCGATTGATGTTTCTCTCTCCCATTGATGTTTCTCTCTCTCTCTTTCCCCCGCCTTCTTCTCTCTCAAAAATAAATAAAAACATATCCTCGGGTGAGGATTTAACAAAAATTCACTAGGAGAAAAAAGGAGAATGCACATTCCGGGCAGAGTGTCCCACACATGCAGAAGTATGGAGGTGTGAAAGAGCTGACTGTCTTTGAGAAATGTTGGGAGCTTTGCTAGGAAAGCTAGCGAGGTAGGCTGGGGCTAGGTGGTGAAGGGCCTCCTAAGACATGCCGTGGTCAGTGAATACATTATCCAAGAATTTCAGCTAATCTAGATGCCATTTAATTGATTAGCTTTTGGTGTTCATGGCACTTGATCCCATGGGAACGTGGCGTGATGACTTCAATTTTAACCTCAGCTAGCAGGTTTAAATGTGTTCTCTGGTCACAAGGCTGAATGAATGAGAATGAAGCAGCATCAACACATACCCTAACTACTATGGGGGAAAGTGCCACGTGTGCTAATTCCATACAATGCATATTTACTGAGCACACCCCAAGCACTCTGGTAGGCGCCAGAAGACTGTGCCTTGTTGCCTAGAGCATATCCACCTGAAGCTTGATTTTTGTTCTTTTCCCTAGTCTTCCTTGTCTCTTCAAATGACTCCTCTAACCACCTTAAGCCAGAGCGTAGAGGTTTTCCTTGACATCCGCCTCCTCTAACCCTTCGACTACCGTGAAACTTGTGTGGAAACCTTTCTCTCCGCAGTTCCCACTGCCGACACCCTAGCGGCCACATCTCTTGCCAGTAGGCTCCTCATTGGCCTCCCTTTTTTTTCCATTTGCTGTCTCCCAGTCCTTTTTCAAGGTAACAGCCAGGAAGATCTTGAAAAAGTTTAAGTCAGTCCATGTCACTTCCCAATTCAAACCGTTTATTTTCTTATTGACGTCCTATTGCAGCTTAAATAAAAACTAGATGATTTCCTGTGGTCCACGGGGCCCGCCCACCTCACCAACCCCACCTCGTGTTGCTCTCTTGCTTACTACATCCTGACCACAATGGCCTTTTTCCATGGCCTTTGCACCGCCTGGAATGCCCTTCTTCCCACCCTTTAGCCAGTTGGTATCTTCTCATCATTTGGGCCTTAGCTTAAATAGTACCTGCTCTAAGAGATCGCTCCGACACCAGAGGCTACTGTGCGGGGGGATTCCCACGACTCGCTTACAGCCTCCCGTTTTTCCCCCTCATTGCGCATGCCGCGATTTATCATCATGTGTACGTTTGGAGCTGAGCCCGTGTAACCGCCGTTTCCCCCACTAGACCGATCACTCCCTTGGGGCTGGAATGGTATGTGTCCTCTTTTCCTCTGGGTTTCCGGGCTCAGCACGTGCCCGCACACAGTGGGTCCTAAAGAGCTGCAGAAGGCTCACTTCAACACGTGAAGGTAGAGCGACTTTTTTAGTTTCTAAATCCTGAACGACAAATAAGAAAAACGGGGAAAAGTTGGGAAAACTATTTCCTATGTTTTTTCCACCATCGGAACTATTTTAGGAAGGGAATGCCACTCTGTATCATCTCATCAAAAGGAAAAGGGTGCAAGTTTTCAGAGACTGTTGTAATGATTTGGGACTATTTTTAAGACAGTGATACATTTTTATTTTTTTAAATGGAAATCCCGCCGTATAAAAATGAACTGCTCTTTTTATGTATTTAGGGCTCAGGTCACTAAAATGTTTAAATTCTTGGCTTCGCTCCTTAAACCTATTACAAAGATCACATTAGAATTCATTTTAATAGACTTTGTAAGCACAGTATCCAATCTCATATGATCATGCTGGGCTCTTTTATTACGAGAATCACAGGAAGCAGAGCCCGAGGCTGCAGAACAGTCATCGGGTGTACCCAGGGCTGGGGACGGTGCCAGCCCTATTGTTTATGGAATAGCCCCTCCACTTTTATCTGTGGCATGCAATTGGTATTGACTTTTGAGAAACGACTTCTTTGCCCCAGTCTCCCCGTTGGAAAAAACCCCTGTGGTAATGACATCTGGCTAGAAGAGGGGATCAAAGCAGCAGAAGGCAAGAGAAATGACGAGACCTTCTTTAATATATAGTTTGGGGCCCCTCTGTTAGCTCTGTTACAGGGAAGCGTGTGTCAGTTTTTTGGGGGCCACCATTCCTTTACCCCCTGGAAAAGCCCCGCGAACTAAAACTGTCTATTGTTTTTGCTATTGACTGCTAGTGTTGGACCTACTTAGCGTTTAGCAAAATGTCTTTGTGACTTTCTCGACCTTTAAAAATAAGTACTGTTCACCAAAATTAAGATAACATTACTGATGTGTATTGCTTATGTTTTGTGTTTTCTTAAAGAGGAAGGCAATCATTTTTTGGAAATTTTCCCCCCAATTTTTAGGTATATCACTTCAGGAGTTTTTAAGTATTGTAAGGAAAAAGAAGGAAGCTCAGCTATATTGGAATGAAATAAGACACATCTTCACAGCGTTCGACAGATACTGTAAGTCTCTTTCAAGTGTTTTGATATTAAAAATTACTGTTAAGGCCCTGACTGGTGTGGCTCAGTGGACTGGGCATCATCCCACAAACCGAGGGGTCACTGGTTTGATTCCCAGTCATGGCACATGCCTGGGTTGCGGGCCAGGTCCCTGGTTGGGGGTGTTGCAAGGCTCTCACATCGATGTTTCCCTCCCTCTCTTTCTCCCTCCCTTCCCTTGTCTCTAAAAACAAATTAATAAAATCTTTAAGAAAATAAAAATTTCTATTAAGGAACTATGAATGGGAACATATACTCAATACATCAAATAAATATACCTGGAAGTTTATTTTACTGTCCTCATTCGCTGTTACCTTAGATGTTGGTATGCATTTTTTTCTCCATCATGACTTTAAATTCTTGACATTTACTGTGGATGAAATAATGTTGACAGTTATGTAATTGTTCGTATAATTATTATCGAGACAACAGAAGGGCTGGCCATGTGGGGCATAGGTCATGAGCCAGCTATGGAGGTGCGGGAGACGACGATATCTCCTTCAACTCCTCTTTTGACCTTCAAATTACTTTTCCCACGCCAGATGTGGCTGAGAGGAGTGACTTTAGAGCCCCCCCCACCCCACAAACCTCACGTAGGGTAAAAGTACTCCTGGAGCCCAGGTTCAGTATCTTGGCTGCTCGTACGGTTCCCCTTTCAATATGAATATATTATAATTCCAATACCAAGCAAGAAAAAAGTGAATCTTGAAGAATAAACTGTTTTGGCAATTTACAAAGACTCGAAGCCTGATGCTGTTACTGCAGTGCATGTCTCTAGAGTCCTTTCCCTGGGACTCAGAGAATCGGCGAATGATAGGACTGGAAGTGACCTTCCAGGTCACCTGTGACTGTGCTGAAGGAGAGAATCACTGGATTCTTAAATTCTCCCAAGGAGACAATCTCAGATTCTATTATGTGTAAAATCAGCTATGAATTACTGCTCCTCTCCTAATGGCATATTAAAGTATCATGTAAGCCCTGACTAGTGTGGCTTAGTTGGCTGGACAGCATCCTGCAAAGCGAAAGGTCAACAGTTCGATTCCTGGTCAGGGCACATGCCCGGTTTGCAGATTTGGTCCCAGGTTCAGGTGCGTGTGAGAGACAACCAATCGATGTTTCACTCTCATATTGATGTTTCTCTCTGCCTCTTTCTCTCTCCCTAATCATTTCTCTTTAAAATACATTAACAAAATCTTTTAAAAAAAACAACTATCATGTAAGTTTTATGGCTGAAATAACAGTTCTTGGAGTTCATAGAGGTAAGTGAATGTTTTATATTTTGTTTTCAAATAGATCGTGGATATCTAACTTTGGAAGATTTCCAAAAAGCATTCAAACAGGTGGCTCCCAAGTTACCAGAAAGGATTATTCTCGAGGTTTTCCGGTAAGGCACCAAAGTCTTCCTGTACACCCACCCCTTGATTTACCGTTTGCTTTTACAGGGTTTCAGTTTTATGGAGAACACCTCTTTATGCTTATTTTTCACTGAGGAAAGTTTTCTCTCACTATATATTATCATGATCCAGGAGAGGAATTATTTATAGTTACCTATTAATGCACCAATACCCTCAATAGTGGATGGTTGCCCAGTAGGGAGGCGCATAAGAACATTTGGTAGGGGCGGGGGAGGGGTGGGAAGAAAGTAGAACTTCTTTGTATATTGACGTATTGACCCAAAGCAATGAAGCTTTAGTATTTGACATCAGACACCGGCTACACGTGGTTCTTGAGTTGTTCAGAGAGAAGAGCTGGCTTCGCTTAATGGTGGCCCCTCATTGCAGTGCATGCGTACCTGATGAAGCAGATTTGAAGAGTATATTATGTTGTCTTTGTGAACTAATTCTGACAAAAATGGGCAAGTGACTTAAAAGCAGTTTCTGTTAAGAAGCTGCAGATTGAAGGGGGTAGGCTGACATGAGAAAGTGGCGGAGCTGCCCCTCCTTTGACCACGAACCTGGGCTCTTCATCAACCCTGTTACCAGGTGCATTAGTTAGGGCCTGGCACAGCAGTGCCAGCCAGAAGACCGAAAACAATCCAGTGCAGAAAGACAGCAGTGTACTTCTCTCTCACATGGACATGGGCAGTCCGGGGCTGATTTGATGATAACATAGTCACAAAGGGTCCACGTTCCTCCTTTCTTGTTCTAGCTGCTTCAGTACTTGGCTTCTCCCTCCTACTTTAAGGGTTGCTTAAATTTCAGCCATTGCACTTGAATTCCAGCAAAGTATCAATAGCAGGAAAGGGAATAGAAGATATGCTCCTCCTTTTTAAGGCTGTATCTTATTATTTCTGCTTATGTCCCCATGACCCAAACTTAGTTCCAGAGCCATGTGAAATATGTTGTCTTTGCTCTGGGCAGTCACGTGCCCTCCAAATTTCTGATACTGAAGAGGAAGGAGCGAATGGGGGACATCTGGCAGGTGTTCCCATTCGGAATAAAAGTAATTTCATGAAATCTGACCAGAAGTCAGCCCTGCCCATTAGAAATTATCACGTAGGGCCCTGGCTGGTGTGGCGCAGTGGATCAAGTGCTGGCCTGCGAACCAAAGGGTTGCCAGTTCGATTCCTAGTCAGGGCACATGCCTGGGTTGCAGGCCAGGTCCCCAGTAGGGGGCGTGTGAAAGGCAACCACACATTGATGTATCTCTCCCTGTCTTCCTCCCTCTCTCTCTAAAAAGAAATAAATAAAATCTTTAAAAAAAAAGATTATCAGGTAGGTTATTTGAAGTAAGGATTTGCACTCACTGTTATTAACAGTGACATATGTGAAATTCTTTTGCTGCATCATTCATAAGCAAGCTGCTGAGCAAAGTATCGAAGGACAAGCAAAGCAGTTAAAGGCACATGCAGACAGAGTGCCATAGGACAGTATTGCTTAGATGATTCTAGAACAAGAGGTTCTCTAAAATATAATAGCAGCTTTATACACACTTTGAGAGGAGATGAGTAATGAATGTCAATGTATTTCTACCATATGGGGTTGCTTTAACAAAAGAACAAAGAATTGTTATTTTATTTTCCTTTTACCAAAAGACAAGTGTCCAAATTTGCTGACCTCTATGTATTAAGGTCATCTCATTTCTGTGAGGTGACATACCTCATAGAAATTTTCTGAACAATACACTTGCATATAGCCATTCAAGGCAGAAGCAGTATTTTAACAGTGAGTGAGAAAGCACCTGCATCTCCAAAGAAACCTATGCTACACCAAGAGCATTTTTGGAAATGGGTATTTAGAAATGTGATTTTTTAAAAGGTGATGTGTGTCACCTATTAAAACCCTTCACATCTGCATGTTTAATAAGTTGAACATGGAATGCCCTAATCTGGTGGAAAAACATCTTACAAAGTTTCAGTGGTTTTAGAACACAATTTTTAAAACTAAAAGTTTGATAGCTCTTATAAACTTTCAAGAGCAACTAATATCAGGAAAGATGGACATTTACTTGCTAAATGTCAGTTACAATAACAACAAAGTAATAATTAAAAACTACAACAACCCTAAACCTTTTCCTTATCGGAGGACGGAATTAAAAACCGAGGTGCCATGCTGTCCTTTTTCCGTTCATATCCAGGTATCTTCATGACATGTCTCTGACAGCCATTGAAGTCAAGTATTAAAACAAATTGCTTGATCACAAAGGATTAAACTGAAATGTTCAGAAATAATAAAGTACTTTAAATCATGTCCTTGATAAATATGGTGAATAATTTCTAGTGACAGCAGAAAGTCATTTGCCATTAACAAATAAAATATTTGCATCTTTAGTTCTTTAGAATTTCTACATTATGTTTTATAATGTGCATAATGTAGTAACATAGTGGCACATGTGCATATAACCTATTAATAAATGTATTCATAGGCCCGTATATCTTATCTTCCCCAGGATTCTGTGATCAAAGCAGTTTGGAGACCACTGCAATATACAACCAAACAAGGCATTTTAGTTCACTGAACATGCTCTGCTTAAATTCTCCTTTGTATTATTCTTTTATAGCACTGTAATTTCTAAGCCAGAATAAATGATGCATGATAAGCATTAAATGAAGCTGCGAAACCAAAAAAGGAGAGAAAAATATTTTTTTTCCAAGTGTGAATCAAAGCAGGCCATAGAAACAGAGATGTCTAACTTCCACACATATCTCTGTTTTGGTGGCACAGTTTTCAAGAAAAAAGAAAATCAGTAATGCAAAATTACGTAATGTTTCGAAGGTTAGACACTTACTTTGAGAAGCTTGAGTGGCATTTGACTTAATTGACCAGCGTAAGTGGAGTTCATTACCCAGGTCCGCAGTGACCCAGAGGAAAGCTGGTGTCTGAAGATGATGAAACGAGGCAACGAAAGAGGGCGACTTCTAGGTAGCGCGGTGATGTGCGCCTTTAACGACTGAAGGAGTTTTCATCATCTTCAGCTGAGTGACTGCCAGATCCTTCCAAGAGAAACTCCTAAAGATCAAGAGCTGTCTCTTTGAGAAGCGCTTGCCCATGTTACACTTTCACTTTACAAGCTAAACAAACAAAGCACAACAATAAAACCAACCAGACAACCAAAACAAGAGATTCAAAAAGACAGACTCAGGGCACAAGGCATCAAAGAATCATTTCGCTTTATAACTTGATAAAAAAAAAAAACACACTGGAGTGTCATTGATTAAATCGGAGGACACTCCAAGGACAAAATGAGAGACTTTCATAAGGTTTGTGAAGTGCTGCCTAACTACTTTGGTTATGTCTACTTTAGTGATTTTAAAACAAATGTCTCTAAAGATTTTATTTATTTTTAGAGAGAGGGGAAGGGAGGGAGAAAGAGAGGGCGAGAAGCATTGATGTGTGAAAGAAACATCCGTTGCCTCTCGCACACCCCCAACCAGAGACCCAGCCTGCAAACCCAGGCATGTGCCGTAACTGGGAGTAGAACCGGAGACTTTTTTGTTCGCAGGCCGGCGCTCAGTCCATTGAAGCCACATGAGCCAGGGTGTGATTTTTACAATGAATAAAAGCAGTGTCTTTTAATATGCATATAGTCAAGGTTCATAACCGTCACATTGTGTTCTGCAGTCACAATTTTTTGGTTTTACTGTTACTTTGACAGTTAAATGGATTCAGAGCTCACCTCCAGGCCTTGTGCCATTGTTTCTGTTTAGCTGTAGTTGATCCTATAGTGGGGATCATAAGAACTATCTTCCCTACTGTCTTTCATGTGCAAAAATGTTTACCTGAGCCATTGTCCTTGAATAAAAGTATATAATAGACTGAACATCAACAGTTTTGCGTCACTTCCTTTTTCTTTGAGAACACTGATCATGCTCCTGTTCGAAGTCCTGTTAAATTTTTTGTTAATTTCGATTTTATTTGCTTGCCCTGCTCACGGTGTCTCTTCGGGTATTTTCAGCAGCATCTGTTGCCTCTCATGCTGCATCCAGTGTGGCGTTTCAACTGCCCCACGCTTACGGTTTTATTTTTGTTACATTTCTTTCTTGAGCTGTATCTCCTGATACTTCATTTCCTTTTGTTATTTTGCTGTATCTTGCTATTTTATATCTCCCCTAAGCTTACGTATTGCTTCGTTGAACTCTTGTTTTATGGAGGTGCTTGCTTTATTGGGAGAAACAATGATTTTTGAGATTTTAATTTTAATGGATGATTGCTTGGGGGCTGTTATTATAGCTTTTTAAGTATAAATTAAGGAAAGCAACTTTTCTACTGAAGAAAGGGCGTTGAGGAACAAGTTACTTTCTTAAACCAAAAGCCGGTATCTTGTGTAAAAAGCAAAAATAAAAATTGGTACTAGTTTGTTATTCCTAAGATATAAAATGTTTAATATTTGGATTTCGAAATTTGAGGTTCCTTTCGGTGTTTAAAACATAATTTCCACTTGAAGCCGATAATCATGATATATATATTTGTGTTCTAAAAGAACTGTGTTTGCATAACTAAAATAATTTTTTCTACCCACCACAAATGACAGAGGTTCAAGAGGCGTGAGAACTGACAATACTGTTTATACAATGGAGTCAATGTGAACTAACAGGACGTTTCTAGTACAAAAACGTTAAAATAATCTTTCCTTTTTAATATTAATAGCACTTAATGAAAACTTTGCAGTGCTGTCTTTTTAAAAAAAATTCAAAATCTTCAGTGACTCTAACGGGGAAAGGTAAAAGTATTTAACCTCGCTGTCCGACATCTGGTCACCTTCCTAAATTCATCTTTCATTAGTTGCAAATTCCTGTGTTTTCCTTGGCCGAGTGCTTATTCCTTTGAATGTATGATGTGTGTTTACACTTTATTTTGTTTCCCTTGCTGGTAGTGCCTTCCTTAGTCCCTATCTGTCCAAGTTAGTCCTAGTGTTTCAAGGTCCTGCTCAAGAAAGCTTTTCTTTACGTTGAACGTTCTTATCTACTTTATCTAAATTTTGATTGTACTCATGGTTGTATATTTTTTGCCACTCACTCACCTGATAAACAAAAATATAGTGCTGAGGATTATCCATAAACTACTGCAAGCTCTTTGGGTTTATGAGCTTATCTGCAGCTTCCACTGTACCCAGCATATTGCTTTATGCATTGTAGTACTTAGTAAATAAGTGGTGGTCCACTGTCACTCTAAATACCCAGTGACAGTAAAATTCTGTTTTCTTTATGGATTAATTTACTTCTTATAAGCTAAGAAAGAGGACATTAAAATATGCATTAATCTCTGATGGCCCCTTTTTGCTTTATTTTGGGGACGTTTTCTGTTCATGATTTAGCTTCTGCTGTCGTCAGGAAGCGGGCTTACTGTTTGTTCCTGCCTCTGCCCGCCAGCAGCACCCTGTCGCATTTCTGGCTGGCGTTTTTTCTCTGCACGATGTTTACTTCTCCATCCCCAGGAGCCTTCTTCATCTCATTGTGAGCACAGAGATTTGCACATTCCCACCACCTGTCAATTGGCAAAGAGCTCTGGGAATCTTCTTCTGCTTCTAGCCACATGGATATGCAGGAAGCCTGTGCCCTCACCCAGCACGTAAGGTTCTGAGGGCGCAGGCGGATTGTCAGATACTGATGTAATGTGGAAACACTGAGATACCAAAATGCTCCCCAGTCACGACAGGAGACATTGAAAGTTACATCTGATATTTCTGGTGTAAGAATTCCATTCTTCATGTTACATGGAACGTATGCTTTTTGGGGTATTTAAAATTGGTTGACGGCAAAAGCATCATGACTTGTTCACTAATAAATTTTCAGTGTCAGAGTGTCAATGGGGGTGGGGGCTTAGGCCATTTTAAGAGAGACTCTTGGATATTTTCTTGGCAGAAAGATTTGTATGTGCCTTATATCGTAGCCATACTAAAGGGAAGGATTGTCATGAGCTTGGGTGAAATGAACTAACAGACTTCTGTTATGCTGAAGGGAAGATAGTCTTACAGAGCCCAGGGTCCCATAGGAAAGTGATTTAAGATGGCATTTACTTTTGCAAATCATTTGCATCTCTTTTTTTGTTGTGGTATTCCTCACTGTGTTCTTTAGGTTCCTGTAACTCCTTTCTGCTAGTAGCTGACCTGTTACCTATTTCTTGGACAATCTCTTATGAGGACTTCCCGGTCGTCATTTTGTGCATCAGAATGATTCTCTAATAAATGGAGTCATGCGACCTCAACAAAATTGCAGTTGTTATAGTGAGGGCCCATTTTGGAGAATATGATTATTGATCTGTAAGTATCTACATGGCTCCTGTATATAGGAAAGTATAAAAAAGCACCAGAAATCCCATCTTGTTCTTTGTAACCATACAGAGTAGTCACTAGCTATGCCCACTCTGTGAGTGTAAAGTCCAAAAAAGTAGACTTCTTGTGTTTTCAATTTTTATCTTAGGAATTTGTGTATTTTCTTTGCAATGGTAATGCCTTAGTTTATTTCAACTGTTTTGTCTCAAAATTTTATTGTCAGAGATCCCCTTTTTTATTTGTCCTTTTGCACGTGATGGCTTCGGGGAGTATGGGTTTGTATCAGCTTTTGCAGATGACCTCAGAATTTCCTCTCTCTGGGAACAAAACCGGACTTTAAAAATCCAGCTATAGAAATAATTATAGTCTAATCATTTTAAGGAAATATTTGTTTTTCAGAGGGTTCTTTAATCCATTTTGCTCCACGGACGAACATGATATCCTTGCCTTTGAGGATAATCGTTTTAGCAACAGAAACTTTAGAACTGGTGATTCAGGAATTAAAGCTCAGAGGCTAGACCAGAAAACAAGTAATGACTTTATTATATAGATTTTCAAATAGAATGTGTTATTTTGATTTCTTCAGTTCAGCTCAGTTCATATTATCAAGGATATATTATTTAATCTCTTCCACATTCAGGATTCCAGATATTGTAGTCCTCTCTTATGCTAAACCCGTTCAGATGCAAATTCTACTCATCCTTCAAGGCCCAGGTGTTGAGACATTTTTCTTGAAAGGGGCCCTACCCTATACCCTACCCACCACCTTCCAACCCCCTAAAAGGAAACAGACTCCAGCTTCGGCTTTAAACTCCGAATCTATCATAAGTATCTTTCTTGTTTACGCTTATACATAGTTATTGGTACACACATATTATTTCCAGTCTTAGAACGTGAGTGTAACAAGAGCAGGCAAACTAGGGCATTCATCACCGTGCTCCCTACAGCACAGCCTGTACGTGCTGAATAGAGGACTACATTTTATGTAAATGAATGGCTTATGCAGTGAGCACGCTTTTTATTATGTATTTTTGTTTTACTCTCTAAATGCCACACAGGTGCTGTATTTAGGTTATGTAGTGCAGTGAGCCCCAGGGCTGGGCATCGGGAGACTTGAGATCTAGTTCCAGCTCTGCCACTTCCCAAACTTTCCCCAAATCACTGCACCTCTCTGGCCTGCACTCTCCTCATCTCAGAAATGAGGGTGTCACCCTGTAGGATCTGGCGGGCTTCTTCTAGCTCCAAAATGCATTGATGGGGTTATCTGTCATGGAGAGTGGCCTGGAAGTCTCCTTTATTTGCTCTGCGTATCACAGATATTATTCAGAATCCACGCCAGCATGAATACAGATGTGGTCTGTCAGTGTGACAAAACCTGCTCTTAGGAGGAAATTACTGGGTTTGACAGCTACCCAGCCAAGGGTGTAGTTTTTGAAATGTCACTATAACAAGTGTTATGGCCAAGGTATCCAATTCCTCATCTACATATATGGTCGGATACACCGTTCTTGCTGTAATAGCAGGAAGGCTGTTTTTCTTTTGATCCAACTGTCACGTAAGACAGTGCTGCCATGGTTTCTTTCTTAGGACTGAATGTCGCTAACCCTTCCAGTCATCCTTGAAGTTATTAATAGCTGCCCATCAGGAAGGTATTCATGCCATTCTCCTTTATGGAAAAACGAATCCATTTGTTATGTTTTTCTTTTGTGGTAGATAGGTAATTCTGGGTGAAAATCTTGATAATATTGTGTGTTGTATTTATACAACAAGGAAAACTGCTACTTAGTAAAAGAAATTTCTATTTTATATGAGACATTTAAAGTAACATTGTTTTACAACGTCAAGAAAAAAATAGGGTCAGAATGAAGAATTACACTTGAAAGTTTTGGTTATTCTTCAAACATACAGCCTAAAATCAGAACCAGAGATTTCCAGAACTGTGGTTTTATCTATGACATACCGACCTGTGACTTTGCTACCTCATGCCTATCCGTCTTGTCTCCCTACCTCCTATCAGTCATTGTCCATCAGCCTACCTTGAAGAGACGCATTCTTGTCGTTCAAAGAGCGCTCCAAAGACCAGCAGCATCAGCGCTAGGGAACTCACTAGCAGTGCCTAATCTCAGGCCTCACTCCACATGCACTGAGTCAAATGTGTTTACTTTGCTATGACCCCTGGGTAATCCATATGCACATGACAGTTTGGAAATCACCGGCTCCCCTTCTACTTAAGTTTTGGATAATGAGAGTAATTTAGCATTACTTTTTAATGTTACTTCTTGACTTCAGTAGCTCTTCATTGCATACCAGATAATGGCAAGATTCCTTAGCCTGGCGTGCTGAGAGAGACCTGGCATGCAGAGAGACCTGACATGTCTTTTTAGCACTTCCCAATCAAAAATGCTACTCCACGCTTCTGACACACTTGCTGTATACTGATCCTGTCTCATTTCTCTTGTAGCATTTTTGCTCATGCCAGGATCACTGTCCCCTTTTCCTGACTTCCCCATCCACATATCTAGAAGGGATCCACTCCTTAGGTCGCTGCAGCCCACAGAATTTCTTTCTTCTTCCTTAGAACTCCGGTAGCACTTGCCACTTTAATGCGTCTAACAATGGTAACCACAAAAACGCCAGCCACTGACATTTACCGAGGATTTAGTATGCACCAGGCACGGTGCTGAACGAATCCTCGCAGGGTCCTCATGGGTTAGGCTCTGTCCAGTCCCATTTTACAGATAAGGGAAAAGCCCGGAGAGGTCAAAGAACCCGCCCAAGGTCGCCAGCTGGGGAGCAATGGAACCAAGATACACACTGAGGCAGGCTGACTTCCAGGCTGGTGCCTTTAATCACTGTTCTAGTCCCTTCTCATTTCCTCTAACAGTATAAATGTCCTGAGAGCAGGAGCCGTGCCTTTTTATCGGCAAACACCAGGCATAAGTGTAAGGAAGCAAGGCACGTTCTCTCTGCCCAGAAATGCCCCTGATAAACCAGTTGCGTAATTGGATAGCTTTCCCCTGTTCATACGAATTGGTTTGGTTCGGGTTGTTATACTTGAGATTTCACCTGATTATCTGCACTATAAACAAAAGGTACTGTTTACAAAAATACACAAAAGGAAGCTGATGCAACATTTTTATCTCATGAAACTGCAGCAGGCATCCCCATTCACATTGCTTTGATAGGAAGCCTTGTGTTACACATGGTGCCTCTGGAAGTCTATCATAATTGCAAAGTATTTTGCCAAGTAAACTGGAAAGACAAAATATATTTAAAATCCATAAGTAAAGTTTTACCATTTTAACTGGGATGGGAGTGCTAACCTGCATTCATGATTATCTCTTTAGGAGGCAGGGTCGTGCCTCGATGCACTGGGAACACCCTTTTAATCAGTTGCTGTGGACTCTGCATTGTGTGTTATCATCTCCAGCTTTGCCCACATTATCTGCTCGTCTTCCCTCCTTGGCTGCAACCTGCTGCTGGAGAAAATCAGGGCGAAAATAGTAATTAAATGCGCTGCAGACTTCGTGTGGCGCCTGTTAGTGCCTGCTCTCTTCCTCGCCTCTGCCTGTCACCAGGAGAGACAGGACAGGCACTAACACTAATAACCTTTACCTCTTCTCACCCCTCTCTTCTGCCCGTCACTCACCTCTATGCCTCTCCCACCCGCGGGACTTAGAATTTCGCAAGCCCAGAACCAGTTCCTGGTGGCTAAACGTGGCTGCTGGACTCTCACATTGGGCCCCATCTTTATTCTTCCCCCGATCTACCCTCCCCACGCCCCACCTTTATTCTCCTTAACTGTGACTAAGAGCCAAGGATGTTTATACCACCTGCCGCTCCTTGTCCTCACTTACAGCCCAGGCCTCAGGCGGTGCCTCTCTCCGAAGGGCCCACCTTGGTTCTGAGCAGCCTGCCGTGCTACACTGCAGTGCCTGATCTCTTACGAGGGCTCTGCTCCCTGGACGTGCTCTGTGCCAACCTGAGACCTGGAGCGAGCTCACCACGTGCCTTTCTGCAATGCATCAACCTCAGCCCCACACACATACCACAGTCAGTTTCCGTCTCCCTCATCAAGTGTAATGTCCGAGAGATTGGCGAGCTCCGAATCTTTTTGGATCCCGTTGCTTTGATCCCCTGCTGCTGACCTTGATCCTCCGACTGCCTGTCCCAGAATGGGACCAACCTCTCTGTTCAGGCAGAAACTGTTGTGCCTACCTGACCAAAGAGTTTGGACTACCTGAGTCCATCTTCTGTGCACAGCTCCCCTGCCCCGGGCCCGTGTGATTCTGAATGCTTTCCTTTTAGTGCTAACATCTGGGATACCTGCCACTCGAGTCGTGTAATACCCTACCGCCATCCAGGAGAACTTGAACTCACCTGTCCTTGATTCTGCAGTTCAGGGATGGCAGATAGTTGGCATGTGTGCCATCCCTGTCTTCTCCTATACCTGTGGCCTGCCTTCTTCTGACGAACCTCAGAATCCTTCTTGGCATTGCACCCCAGGTCAGTTCATTAGCTTTGTAACGCACAATGGGATTGATGTGATCTCTGTCAGGGTTGTACCACACCTTTCCCATTGCTACGCGTTGCACGTGACCTTGCCTTCCGCTTCATGGATAAGGTCGTGGCCTCTGCCTGGGTTTCCTTTCCTGGCTCTTCTGATTTAAGAATACCACTGCCCAGTAACAGTGGTACAGTAGGTGGAATTTACAGTTAAAATGTCTAAACACATTTAGCATTACGTGTCGTTCAGGAGTCGTGTTAAAGAATGCATTTAGAAAGAAAAATACAAGTTACAAAATACTTTTCTTAACCCAAATCTTCTTTTTGTTAGGATTCCTGGTATCCCACTGGTGAGTCCAAGCAGAAACCCCCCGACTTGGAGACGGCATGTCAAGGCTCTCATCCAAGGAAAGGGGAGGGCCGTAGAAGGGTCTCATGCCTGCTCCGTTTGCACAGAGATTTAACTGTTTGCTGGAGGGAGAGTAGTCGGCAAATACAAGAATGAATGAGTTATGAATAAATAAATGAGCAAAGGAATAGAGTGGGGTTGATCAAAGTTTGTGTGTTCAAGTTGTGTGTTAAATTGGGGAAAGCAGCGACTGGTCCTTAATTTTCCCTGGGCCTCTCTGGGCCAAAAGATTGTCTTCTTCTTCTTCTTTTTTTTTTTTAGGATTTTTATTTATTTATTTTTAGACAGAAAGGAAAGGAGGGAGAGAAGCATCAATGTATAGTCGCCTCTCACACGCCCCTTACTGAGGGACCCGGCCCCCGGGCCAGGCATGTGCCCTGACTGGGTATCGAACTGGTGACCCTTTGGTTCGCAGGCCAGCGTTCAATCCAGTGAGCCACACCAGCCAGGGCTGATTTTATCTTTTTTACTGGGTTTTGAATTGCAGATTTAGACTCAGAGGCTTTAAAAAATATGAACTTGACCACACGGTTTTGTAGAGATTTACACTTTTATCATCATAAAATTATTACAGTAGTTTTACACTCTGAGAACACTCCTTAACAGAACCCTGCCATCAGGGTCCAGATCAGTTAACTGGATGGAACCTTTTTCTTTTTCTCCTGTATGTTGTCTGGTAGAGAAGCTTCTGCAAATTTTATAGGGTAGTGTCATTTATTCTGGTTACAAATTTGTCATGACAACAAGTAGCTGGATGTACTTTTCATAGACAACTTGTATCCACAGATTGGCTATTCTGGGGAAAAAATTGGACTTCTTCAGGAATACTTATTTTCACAGATTGATTTATTGTGCAGAGATCAGATTTGAACCCCCAGGGCTCAGTTGTGCTATATTCTGGTATCCATTGAAAGAAATGGTTCAATTAAACAGGGAGGAAGGATAAATGGCAACATGTGGCTGCATCTCAGATGGCAGAATCCCTCTTTGAGTCAGGAATCTTGGTGGAAAAAGCTCAAAAAAATTTTTAATGTGTAATTCCCTCCTTATTTCTATTTCCAATTAAATTAATGCCTTGTATAGACACTGCAGGCTACCTTAGCATTCCATACCATTTACTTTGCTCTCTCTCTCTCTTAGTTTCCAATTTTCATTATAGTGCTTAGTCCTTGCTTTTGGAGTGTGAGCTTATGGTAGAATAAATGATATTAGCTTTAGAGGGTAGATTTCGTCTTCTCTAATGACTTACTAACCAAAATATACCTTCTTATATAGAAAAGCCAAAGTGGATTATTATTTATTTGACTGACAAGGAAAGTCATTTCTAATTTTATTTAGAGACTGAAATAAATTACTTTGCCGTAAATTAAATGTGAAATAAATGTATGATCCCCTCTTAATGAACAAAGCAGATTGAGAGCCAAGCAAGTTGGTAGTAGATCTCTTCGTCCAGTTGGTGGCACTAAAAACTCTGATAAGAAATTAATTGGAAAGAGAGGAGGCTAACCTGGAGCCTTTCCTAATAAATGTTATCTTACTAGTTATGCCCAAATTATTGCATCTTCTAAGCTTAGGAACCAACCCAAATCTCTTTGATGGACAGCAGAATACATTTCTAGTAAACCGTAAAGATGTCATTGGCTGTCATACAGTTCACACTTTGTAAATTGCATATTGTGTGGCACCTGGCTCCATCCTGGAAACGGTCTTCAGCTTGCTGTCTTGGGAGTGGAGGTGCCGCCGTGGTCCTGTTTAGGTGCCAGATTTAGAGTGAAGAAATATTGATTCGTGTTGGTACTACTTCTTCTTCTTCTTCTTCTTTTTTTTTTTACTTCTAATGTGCTTTTTAGGGGCTAGATTTGTTTGTTGAACCCTTTTTAGCCCTCTGTTTTTAAAAAAGTGTATCCAAGAAGTCCAGTAGAGCAATAGGCTGTTGTTGAGTGTGTCCTGAGAGGCAATGAGGGAGAGCAGGTTTTGAATTTCCTTACATATTTCTTAACTGTCCCTTTGTCACTTACATAAATTCTTTACAGCTCAATTTGCCCAGCCAGTAAAGTGGGAATAATTAACACCTTGCCCCAGAGTTGGTGTGAGCGTCGAACACGGCACCCAGTGCTCTTTGGATGTCGTTTACCTGCCATCCGCTTGTTTGAGCCCACACTAACCTCCAGAGGAGGCCGGGCCTTAGGACCGGCGGTGCTCTCTGTGGGTGATCATGCCGCACGCACTCACTAATGAGAAGATCGTTCTAGGCTGTCAAGTCCCACAAAGATCTTGTAAGGACGCACAGACTCATGCAAGAGATACCTGGTTGTACCGGGTTTTCAGGTACGCGCCTGAGTGTCCTGAGCATATTTATGTGTTGGTCTGAATCTGCCCAAACATTTAAGACTGAGGAAGGGAAGACAAGATTGCTGAAGGGTGCGGCGAAGGTATTACTCAGAGCTTGTGCGTCCATTTATTTGTTCCACGAACTTCGAGCATCACCCTTACAAAGACGAGCTCCAGGAGCACCTCGAGACACCCCTGAGAGCTGCAGCCTTCAAGGAGCAGGCCGCGTCCCACTGGGCAGGAATGGAGGGGCAGCCCTTACCTACGTAACAGGAAGATTATTTAAGTTTCTGTATTTTTTATAATATTATAAAAATCAGTGTAACATTGTAAAAAAAAATTTTAGAACTTCTTATTACATTTTTATTGAATTTCCCACAGCGTATTCTGTGTTTGGAAGGTTGAAGCAAGTCCAAAGAAGGCTTCAATAGATAGTAAAATCATAAAACTCTACTAATTAGGTGATTTAGCCAGTATAGCATTTAAAACTATAACAGCGTAAGGTAAATATTTTTTGAGGACCAGCACAAATAACATCTTTGGTTAGATTCAGTAGATTCTGATTGGTAGATTCAGACCTTTGAGATTCAGAGGTTCCAGAATCATGGAGTCAGATGGTGGTAGGGACTTCAGCAATTACAGACTTTGTCTCTCTTACACCATAGCTCAGAAAATGGAGGGCTTACGCACGGTTACATAGACCTGGATCAAAACTCGAGTCCCCGACCCCCAACTCAGTGCCCATGCATTATTTCTCTGTCTTCTACAGGATGAGCCATATTCAGCGAAAATAAAAACAGGCATAGGCTTGTTCAGCTTCAGTAAACTTTCATATTAAACACGGAGGATCATTTCTGCCCAGTTACCAGAACGGAAACTTCGGCTGCATCCGCGGCAGTTAATTAGGGTGCCCGGCCGCACGTTGCGGCGCAGAGCGAAGGGGAGGGCGAGCACGCCGGCTGGGAGCGGGCGGTCCTCCGCCGGGGCAGGCGAGCGCCTGCGTCTGCGCCCCACAGAAAAAGGCAGCGTTTTCATTCAGCCTCTGCCTTGCCTGCCTCGTGTTTCTTGCTACATGAATGGCATCCTGGGCCGCAGGTGTGTTAGTAATTTCTGAGTTTGTTCCCCACTAAAAGTGACCTCATTGTTTTGCGCTTCTTTTCCATAATTATATAGTAACAGGAAAATAAACCGGCTCTGAGTACAGCCCACAGCAGAAATCTTGTGCTCTTTATGCAAGTTTGATTTATAGACGTGCACTGCAGAGCGGAGTGACTATGAAACATTCATCTTCCCAATGCTAGTTGCCATGGAAATCAAGTACACAGAGCAGTGTCATTCCAGTCCTGGTGATGCCTGCAGTAGTTTATTCCTTTGTTGTTCTCGTTTCTTAAGCAACTGCCTAGCATTCTTTCATCATTACAATTAATCGCGCACACGAGTTTTTATCTTTTATCTCAAATAGAAAGCACTTAAAAATGTATGAGAAAGATAGGGAGAATTTAAATATTTTTTGTGGCTTTCAATATGCATTTTTTTCTTTTTACCTTCCCTCAGTCCCATCGGAAAATAGGTCAAATTAAAAACAAAACCAAAAAAAAAGCATATATTAATGTATGAAAATCTCAATAAAAAGAACAATGTAAAACTTGAGGAAAAAACAATGCTATGCTAAGGAAATGTTAAGGAACTTCAGATTCTCAGGTCTCCCAGTGTTCGGCACTAAATAAGTCTGTTATTTTGGGTCCTGCCAACCAAAAAAAGCCCCTGAGCTATATATTATCAATTCTCCTTTTGTTTTGTTTTGCTAGTCTCCTTAGGGGTTTCAACAACTGAAATATTTGCTGGATAGATATGGTAATATTAAAGAGTGGGGGTCCTTTCTTTTTTAAAGGCTAATAAAGTTCAAGAATTTTTTTACGTTCTAAGTGAAAGGAATTCAGTCTTCCTTCTTATTATTTTTAAAGCCTCCGTCTTATCCCTGTTTCACCTGGCATAGTTGGTAATACATACCACGCCGGCCATTAATAAGTGACTCTGGAATAACCCTGCCTGGGTCTAAATCTCTGCTCCTTTGGCTTATTGGCCGCGATCCCTTTGAAAAGTGTCTCCACGTGCCTTGGCTTCCTTATCCATAGAGTGGGCAGCTCTAAAATTAAGATAATATTGGCTTGTTGGGAGGGCTCTCAGAGATAATCCGTCAAAGGACCCAACCGGGCCTGGCACGGAATAAATGCCCAGGCAGGGGGCCTGCTTTGGTGGTGGGGTGATGGACATTACTGCTAGGATTACTGCTCTTACTGCTCTGCCTACTCCAGGCCGAACTGAGCGGACAGCTGAGCCCTGTCCCGGGGGACAAGGCCAGCACCTAAGCCCAGGACCCTGTTCCCAGCAGCCAGGTCCTCAGATAACTGCCCGTGCTTTGTTCCGCTTGGGCCACATGGACTGGCTTATCTCTACGCTTTAGAGACGAGGATGGTAGCCGAGAGGTCTTTACGCTGGTCTTCCTATCTGCCCATGGAGAAGAGAAGGCT
Source organism: Mormoops blainvillei (assembly GCA_004026545.1). Taxonomy (NCBI): domain Eukaryota; kingdom Metazoa; phylum Chordata; class Mammalia; order Chiroptera; family Mormoopidae; genus Mormoops; species Mormoops blainvillei. The sequence continues at coordinate 31,592 of PVJD01005514.1, read as the reverse complement.
GCTGGAAATTTCTCATCTATGACCTGGACTTGTTTCTGACAGCTGGGGGTGCATGCGGTGCATGGGGAGGGAGTGGGCTGCCTAAAATAACATCTGATCTGCTGCCTCTCCACCTCCTGCTCCCTCTGTCACTTTGCAGTGGTTGCAGCCTTCCTTCAGCCTTTCTGGAACTGAAGTTTTCTGAACTGGTGGCAAGAAGCATTCTTTGTCGAAATTTACCTGCCTTGGCAGCCCTCCAGGACGCACAGCAATGCCTGTTTACTGGATTTAGCTTTGGTTTGGTTAGCTTTGTATTTTGTCTGTTTTGCCTTGTGCAGTTCTCCGCAACCCCCCGACCCCTAAATTTTCATGTTTAAATTCCTTTGACTTCGTTTCTATTTATTTTATTAGCTGGCTTCACAGTATTGCTATAAGTTGTTTGCTTGAAGCGATCACAAAATGAGTAACCTTAGATTAATTTGTCTTGTTTCCCCCCACGCCTGATCCATAGCATGTGAACTAGATGCACTTCTGTTAACAATTAAAACAAAATAGGCTTGATGGTGTTTCCCCTTTGCCACATCCTAATATTATACCTCAACAACCCAGTTCTCTTTATTTAGTTCTTGGTTTTTCTCTGTCCCCCAATCGGTAGGCTCAGGTCCATTCTAAAGAGATAGTAGGTACTCGTCTGAGTCCTTGGGTTCTCCCTTCTCTGTCTTTCCTTTTTCATCTCCCCACGAGATAAAAACTGTAGAGTCAGAATCCCCTGTTTTCCAAGTGAAACTCTTGATGCTCGAAGTGACGTGGGTACTCAGTAGATGTCTATATTCTTGTGTCTACATCGGACACACTGGATGTAGCTTTCAAATCACTGCCTGAAATGTCGATGTTTGGTAATGTTCCCACATCCTCCCTGGACTCTTGACTATGTATGGTCCTCACCTCATACTTAATGTGTAACATACCCTCTTGTCTCCATGTCCTTCAATGGCTGTAGCAGGTGGCTCTGCTCTTTGTTTTGGTAACAAATATGTGTTTGCATCTACTGCATTGCAGGCACAGGGAATATATGCCAACAAGCAAAAGAGACACTGCCCTGCCCTCTAGGAGCTTATGGTCTAGTTGGAGAGATAGGTAGTTAGAATCCAAGACGGTTCATCCTGCAAGATGGCCACAAAGCATGTTGGGATATATAGGACGAACATGTAGTACAGGCCGGGGAGGGGGCACCGAGAAAGTGTGAGCCCTGAAGGACAGAAATAGCCAGGCAGAGAGGGGGAGTGTGTTCTGAGCCCAGCACCTCTGCTGAGGTCAATAGGAGAGCACTTTGGATAACTGAGAGTTGTTCAGCGCAGGTAGTCTGCTCTTGAATACACGTGTTTTCCTTTGTCTGTGTGGGTGGGTAGGGCCAGAAGGATAAATGCAGAGTGATGAGATTGGAGAGGGAGGCAGGGACCAGATCACGAAGGGCCTCGTAAACTGTTGAGAAGCTTGGACTTCATCCTGAGGATGTGTAGAAGCCATTGGAATGTTTTATCTGATCTCTCCTATTGCAATGTGGAGAAGGGCTTACATGTAACAAGAGTAGCCTCCCCCTGGGTTGATCCCAGGGACCACCTTCCCAAACTCACCTCCTTATCCCTACAGTGCAGCTCAGCATGTCCAGCCTCTTGCGTTTTCCTGATTGGCACGAAGGCTTGTTCCAAACTCTGACTCTCCTTTCCTAGCTTCCTGTCTGGAAGGCCAGCTTCTCCCAAGCTCCTGGCTGGCTCTTGCTCTAAAATGAGTGTGTCATCTGAAACACCCTCTGGGTCTGCCATATTACTGTTGCCCAGAGAGTCCATTGTTTTGCCCACCAGCTTGGATGCCCAGGGTTTGGAGTCAGCTCTCACTAACCTGAGCCCCTCTGACCCCTGGAATTCATTGTGACTCATATGGCTGGCCCTTCCCTCCCAGCCAGACCAGACCTGCACCCGAGAGAATTCCTCTGGCCCCTCTTTTCCCAGCTAGCAGCTGAGCATCCTGGATATTCCACGCGGGTCCCCGCTGCACCCCCATATCGGACAACGCATGTGGGAAGATGAATTAAAATGAGCTGAACTAGCCAATAGACTTTGGGAAAGTTACTCCTCTGTGCCTCAGTTTCCTTATCTATAAACTACAAATATTAAGAGAGTCTACATCTTAAAGTTGTTTAGAGGATTAAATGAGTGAATGCATACAAAAACACTATGCCTGGCGCACAGTAGGCACTCATTGTTTGTTAACGTTTTTATGAAGGTGTGTAGACTCTCCTGGAGGAAGAGGCAGGAGAATGTAAAAGACTTTGACAGCTGGAATAATTTTTCACAGCCAAATGGGTATTTATCTTGAAAGGTTCACTCCTCTTTTCTACGGGTAATTGAGAGATAACAGCAAAATACACCCTGCCCAGTCAGGGGTATGGACCGAGTGGGCTTTATTTTAAACCTGAGGTTTCATTCTGTGCCGATTTTGTTCCAGGCGTCTTAGTTTTCATGAAGTTAAATTATCTTCGCATTCCCTAAATTATGCTTTATTCCAGAAGGCAGTCATAATGTTTGCCTCAACTTTGCAGTTCGGGCCTCCAAGACCAGGCTTTCCTCAGTAATAATAGTGACAATAAAAGGTAATGGTTCATAAGGCAATAGAGGACAACTCTGTATGTTGATTTAGTCCGCAAATAGTTACAGAGCAAATGTCACATGCAAGGCATTGAGAAGGAAAGTGTTGGGGCCACAAATCAGGCAGGGATAGTCTCACGGAGTGACCATAAGGTAGGATTTAGTCTCAGCTAGGGTGATCCAGGAACTTAACGACCGAGTTATGTTTTGTAGACTCCGTAGATGGAAAGGCATCCAGGGAGAGAGGCAACAGCGTGGACGAAGTGGGCAAAGGAGGGGAGATGCAGTTGGTGAGGCAAGTAAGGAGACAGCGGGGAGTGATCAGAATACCTAACACGTATCAAGTGCCTCCTGCGTGCCAAGACCTGCTTTGCCTGCTAGCGTGTCTTAACTCACTTGATCCACACAACAAGCCCCTGAAGTGGCTACTGTCATCACTCCCATTCTACAGATGAAGAAGCAGGCACAGGGTGGCTGAGTGGCCTGGCTAAGATCACATGAATGATGGAATTTGGCTTTGACCCAGACAACCTGACTCCACATTGGAAACACAAATAAACATGCCCATCACGCAAGGCAGAACCTCTGCCGCTCCCTTGTGTCTCTCGCCCCACGGGCACCCTTGAAAGGGATTTTGATTCTTTTTATCAGTCGGATCTACTACAGTTTACAGATTTTGAAGGAAATCATTTTATTTAAGGGCCTTTTTCCAGTTCAATTTCAATAGAATAAAGATCTGGACAGCATATAAATTTTCACAGTCAAAAGTAGAGCTATATAATCTATGGCTATAACCCTTTTCATAGACGCAAGGCTGTGGATATATGAAAACACTAGCTGAATTGTACATTTTTCCCCCTTGATTTCTGACAATTTGGTCATAAAATCTTTTGATAAAAATATCAAAAAAAATCTCATACTGCAACACTGTTAAATGTGACTGCATTAATGGCAAAAAAAAAAAATCCATATTTTACACTGTCATGAACTGTTTAAACATCCTAGTGGGAAACATTTATGGCTCAAATAATTGAAGTCCATGTTTCTCTGAAACTATTCCACTCAACCTATTGTTAGACCTTGAAACAAATCACACAATTGGCTGGCCTGCGTTTCTCTGTGGTTCTTTGCCCTCCCTTGTGGGCTGTGGCGTGCGCACGGGGCTGCTGGTCGGCTCTTCAGGCTCGGATCCCACGTAAGCGGGAACCGACTTAGGCAAGCCTCTTACCCTCCCTGGGTTTCAGCCTCCTCTTCTAAAGGGCTTCTAGCTTTAAGTTCCTTGACCCTCTGTGTCTATACCTATTGTCTTTTGACTCTTTAAAGAAAATTATAATTAATAGTACATATGATCTAATGGCAAGAAAAGAAAAATTAAGTAATTTGGTTTCATCAACTTCATTCAGCATTATTTAACAAATGTTTATTAATCCTCTACTGTGTACATGATAAATATCTGTTAATTGCTTCCCAGTATGCTAATAATTACAGTGTTAGATTCTTGGACTTAACTGGGGTTTACCTTCACTCAGTTTCCCTGTTGCTCATGTCCCCTTTGTGACTACATTATTACTATGTATAGTAATACTACATGACTACATTATATACTGTTTAGTGTTATTTTTTAAGAATCTCAAACAAAGAAAGAAGATAGAAACCTTTCATCTCAAAGAGATCCCTTAGCATTTTGCAAATTCTTATGAAGTCATATGTAATATTTTTCTTTTAGTTTTTTTCAGTGTATGGAAGCCTCATTGAAACCTACTGGGTAATGCTTCTTAGGAAAAACCGTAGTCATGGCGTGGACCGGTGGCACAATGGGTGACACATCTGACTACGGGTTGGAAGATTCTAGGAAAAACCGTAGCCATCAAATGTTCACATCTAATCCTGATAGGTCAGCTGACACACTAATTTGAGTGGCCTGCTGTGATAAATTTGTCATAGAATCCGAGCCTTCTCCAGGTTATAAATTGCTCAGACCCAAACGCTGTGGAAAATTTATAAGGACTGCCATTAGAATAGAATGTTTTAAATTATCGGTTGTATTGGGAGAAAAAAAGGAAAAAGACCCGATAAGAGGTTTATCAGATAGTCATGAGTTCAGGTGACAAAGATGAGTTATTGGGCTATTTGTCAAATGATAAAATGGATAATGATGGCAAAAATCTGTCATATTTTTCGTGCTTTAATGAGTGCCAGGTATCACCATTATTTCACTCAGTCCTCACAATAACCTAATGAGCTGTAGGCTATTATTATTCCTATTTTACAGATAAGAAAACTGAGCTTAGAGAGGTTAGATAATTTTCCCAAAGTCACGCGGTTACTAAATGGCTGAAAATGTTTCAGGTCGCTTGTTGTTACCTTCAGTTCATCGTGTTCAAGGTGAAAGTCATTCTCCTTGTCCTGAAGTCAGCTCTCTCTTTTGATTTCTGTCAGTGATACCATGATTTTCTCAGATTCACTCTTGCGCCCCTCATTGATTTTTTTTCTTCTCTCTTTGCTCTGATCCATTCAGTCGCAAACTCCCTTTGCTTGTTCAGTGTCTTTTTGCTGTCAAGCCCCTTCCATCACCTTAGCGCAGGGGTCGGGGCCCATCTAAGTGTTCAGGCTGAAGGCCAAACTCTTTAGCTCAGAATTCAAAGTTGGCCCCCCTCTGGCTCCTACCCTCCTCCTGGATTCTCCTCCTACTTCTCCCCTAATGGACAAACTAGCTACCTAACCACATCATGCCCTTTTCCCACGTGGCCCCTTGCACATGATAAGTCCCTTCTGGGATGTACCTTCCCCTACACCTGGTGAGGCCGGGTCCCCTATTATGCGTCCTGATCAGTCCACTGCTCAGTGACCACCCGCCTTTGTGGCACCTGTGACCCTAGGGTTTGAATCTCTCATTTTGCGCTGAGCGTGGGCTGCCGGCCTCACACTGCAGCTCAGCTCTTCCTGTTTGTGATCTGACGCTCAGGGGTGCTCAGGGGTGGGGTCTAGACCCCTCACGAACATCTGGAACATTGCTGCACACGCGAAAGTGCAAGTTCCTGTTCATGTGTGAGGATAAAAGTTTTTATGGTAACTATTGTAAATCTCTCGCATTCAACTCACTGAGTTCAGATATCCCATTAATCCCCCGCACCTTCTTATTCAGAGGCCCTCTTCACTGGAAAAGGACTGCACGCGTTCACAGATTGAGGGGCGGGGTGGTGGGGTGGGCGGGGGTTGTTCGGAAGGATGGCCACAGCCCCCTCCCCTGTTAGTAAGTCCTGTGCAAAGTGGTTTGGCCTTCTTCCTGTCAAGAGGTAGAGTTTATTTCTCTACTCTCTGATTCTTAGCTGACTTCGCGTCTGTCTTTGACCAAAGAATGTAGCAAAAAGTAGCATATCACCATACCTGAGGGTGATCTTGGGAATCCACCTCCCCCCCGCCGCCCCACAAAGGATCCCATGTGAGGCCAGGCCTCTTGGCCCATCGGCCACCGAGTTGTCCCATTGTGTGCACACTGGAGATGAGGTTTGTTTGAGGTCCTTCTTTAACTGCAGTCAGTGCATTTGAAGCTTACATTTCTGGCTGGCTGGTATGGCTCAGTGGATTGAGCGTCAGCCTGCGAACCAAAGGGTCTCTGGCTTGATCCCCCAGCCAGGGCACCTGCCTGGGTTGCGGGCCAGGTCCCCAGTAGTGGGTGAGTGAGAGGCACCCACACATTGATGTTCCTCTGCCTCTCTTTCTCTCCCCCTTCCCCTCTGTCTACAAATAAAATAAAGTCTTTTTTTAAAAAAGTTTACATTTCTATAGAAATGGTCTTAAAATTAGATAATAAGTTGTGATTACTTACATGCCTTAATACATTAATTCTGTTTTGTCTCTTATAATCTCCTGAACATAATCCAAAGCTAACATTGATTTTTTAAATGCTGATATTTTCACAAGCCTAAGTTTAAAAAAAAAAAATTGTGTTCTTGGTTTGCAAACACCTGGAATTGCCTCTCCCTGCCTCTCCTCCCCATTGTATGGAAACAAGCTCTGTACTTGCCAAATAGCAAAACAGTCTTTGTTTGACAGTGTGTATTTCACTTCTGTGCTCCTGCTGTAGCCCAGTGACATTTTCGTTCACGGAAAATTACTATGGCATCCAGGAGTATAGGTGTTTTTTTCTCCCCAAATGCATGAAGTTTTAAAAATGAAACTTCATTTCAGACAGAATGATGTTTGCTTTTATAAAAGTGGGGGTTTTTTTTGTTTTTTTTTATGGTTCTGGGGCTGTACGAAGTAAATGAATAAACAAAGTAGAAACAGACAGAGGATAGACTGAAAGCTGTTGGGGGTAGGGGAGGTTGGGGACTGGGTAGAAAACGTGAAGGGATTAAGCAAAGAAAAAATACTCATGAACACAGACTCATGGTTACCAGAGGGAAAGGAGGTTGTGGGGAAGTAGGAGAAGATATAGGGGATAAATGGTGATGGGAGGAGACTTGACTTTGGGTGGTGAACAGATAGTACAATGTACAGACAATATATTATAGAATCGTACACCTGAAACCTATATAATTATATTAACCAGTGTCATTCCAATAAGGTCAATAAACATTTTTTTTTAACTAAAATAAAACCTAATAGTTGTAGCAGGTCAGCGTGAAAGATGAGGAGTGTACATTTAACTGAGGCAAAATAGCTTACAATAGATTTGGAAACTGTGCCAGTAAAATTGTGTTTGAATGATTCTTGAATTTGCTTTTTTTAGGAGCTGGCTTTCTCCTTTAAATGCGTATTCAGTAAAGCAGAGTTATTCAAATCCTCATAGACATGGAGGAGCGTCAGATTCATGCGCAGCGCAGACACAGCCCCGTTCACAGAGCCTTTACTCCTAACGACCGACCTAATGTGTTGTGTCTCCTTTTTCTGGCTGAGAGAAAGAATCCCATTTCCTAGGCATTTTATTCAGTAATATGTTCATATTGCATTTCACCTCTTACTGTTTCTCAGACTACAAGAATACCTGCAATATATTGAGGTAGCTCATGTCATTGCTAGAAAAGTACATGGTAATTTGGATAGAAAATAGTGTAAGAGCTTTAGTATCAGAATATAATTAAATTAGTGCCTAGTGTAAAAATAGTGAAAGGATTTATTTTTAGTTTTTAATGACTCATCAGTGTGATTGCAATGTGTGAATTAAATAACAACATTCACATCAGTGATCTTCCCAGTGACTTCAGCGCTCTCGAATATTCATTCTAAGAATTCCATTTTCTTCTGTTCTCCTCCATTTGTAAGCAAACACTATTAAAGGTTTTGAATTTGATAAAATAGGGAATGCATTGTTATCGTCTTAGAAGCCTTGAGATTGAGGACTTTTAAATTGGGCAGGCATCTATTCATGTATCCATTCAGTAAATGGTTATTGAGCACCTACCGTGTACCTAGTACCTTTCTGGATTCTGGGGTAGATCCAAGAACAAAGCAAAAAAGGTCCCTGCTGCCAAGTTCACAGTCCAGTTGTGAGAAGGCAGAGAATGACTGCGTCAACAGGCTAACTTCAGAGAGGGGTAAAGACAGCAAACCAGAGTAAATGACAGAACGAGGGGCGGGGGTAATTTTTGATGGGAGGTTAACATTTTGAGGGACATTTGAATAAGACCTAAATGACGAAAAACTGGCTGCCATCTGGCAGAAGAGCCACCCAGAAAGAGGAAAAGCAGTCGAAAGGCCCCGAAGAGGATATAAGCTTGGCAGGATTGAGGAACAAAAAGAAAGGCTGGATCGTCCTGAGCAAGAGGATTTTAAAGGTAGACAGGGGCATGATGGAGGGGCATCGTTCATGGATGCCAGCTTGTATTATATTATATTATAATTATATTTTCCATATTTTGATGTATTATATATTTCATATCACTTTTATATTTATATTGTATTAATATTATTTATATAACCTCTAAGGTTGCGAACCTTGTAAGAAGGGAGGTGAAGGTTAAAGAAAGATGTTGGAGCCCTCAAGGTGAGTAGGTTTTTGGAGCATTCCCTGCATCCAAAGTCATGCTAGTGGCTAGCATCCTTTCTTGGACCCCCACCATTTTTCCACGTTTGTTTCTAATTATCAGTTAAAACCAGGGCAACAGATTTTTCCCTGAGTCCATACTGAGCCCAAGAAACTGATGAGTCCACAGGGCCGTTAAGACGAGTGCAGCGGAAAATGTGACAGCCTTTCATCGGAAAGCAGCCCTGCTGGATTATATCTATTGTTTCAATCAGGGTTCAGCTACCTTTTCTAACATCTTATTTGTCCTTAGGTTACACAGTGTAAAATGATATTAAGGACCAAATATGTCGTCTGAACGTCAGTGAATATTAGTGCAGCGCAGTCTTCGGTCGTTCTCCTCCACTGGCGTCCCAAGGCATGAGGAAACGATTCTGAGGCCTGTGCATGCATCAGTCCAAAAGGGTTTATCATCTGAATACCTCTCTTGTGGAGGAAGGAAGTTGTTAAAAATTCACAATTTAATAAAATATGTGAAAGTTTTAAAAATATGTATATATTTGTAAGTGAAGCAATACAGGTTTGTAAAATCTGTTCCATTATTACGGTTATGTTTCAGGGTGTCTGATTTAGACAAGGGAATCAGTCAATAAGAAAGACTGTCCCCTTTCTGTGTTCCTTCAGACCCTACATAGTGATAATATACTGACTTAAAATTTCCACTGAATTAAACTTTCTGATTATTTATAAGACACTGAAATGCATTACCAAGAGCACTTATTGAACCTTCCTTCCGAGATAATAAATAAAAAGATTTTGTTATTTACAGAAAGGCAGTAGTTTAGGTTTCATTCTGGCAAAACGAAGTTCTAGAAGCCTTTCCCTGGTTTGCTGCCGGAAATCCCACTCCTTGGATGCTTGTTTTGCCTTATTCATCCTGACTCTCCCTGCTTCTGTGGTTTAATAGGTTTTCCTCCTGCTCAGAATAAAACCAAGCCAGTGCTACATTTAGTATCTGTCTCCAGGCACGACCAGGGCCTCTTGCCACTGGCCTTGTTCCAGGGGATCTGGACAGAGCTGACGGGCCGGCGGTGGCCATGCATAGCTCTCGCGGCTTTGTGAACGCAGCCGCATTTCCTCTCGTAGATGCACGTGTGGTGTGTGAGTGTGTGTGTGTATGAAATCTTTGAGGCAGGAAAAGAAATCCATATATGTTCCTCCCAGGTTAAGAAACATAGCATCCCATTCCAAAGCTGGCCGAAGCCCCCCGGGCAGTCCTCCCTGGCGGCCTTTCCTGTCCTCGGCCCCAGAGAGAATCACTAGCTTGAATTTCTCTAATCATTCATGTGTCCCTTCATATTTTATGACACAGACTTATGTTTGTAAATAATGTATACTATTGTTTTATATGTTTTTAAACCGTACATAACTGCAAATTGCTTTTTCTCCTATCATTATACATTTTAAGACTTAGCCATGTTAATACATGTATCTTTCCCTGCTGTATAGTGTTCTGTTGGGGGCCCAAGGGGGCACAATAGGTAGCACCTCTTTTAGCATCTAGAATAAATTGAGAAATAGATCCAAGGAGTGTTAGAGGGGAGTGGATAAAAATATCAGCTTTATTTGTGAGATAGCTCCCTGGAGGGGTGGGCTTGGTAGAATGCAGCTGGAATTAAATACGCTTATGCTTCCAGTCCCAGGTTGTGTAGCTGGCCGGGGACCCCCCCACAAGGGCTGCTGTGTGGCATTGCAGAGCCCGAGCAGAGCATGCAGAGGACAGGAGGAGGGGCGCCAGTTAGATAAGGCACTTCTCTGGGGTCCTGAGTGCGGAGGTGGAGGGAGGCTGGGAATGTCACTCCAGAAGAGGTTCCTTTACATGGAAATATAAAAACAGGAAAAAGGAAAGTTTTCTCAGGACAGTATTTCCCACTATGTGACTGTCCCATCATTTAAATATTCATTCTTGCATTGATGGACTCCTTTGCTGTTATTGCAAATGAGGTTACTGTGAATGTTCAGGCCCACAAACGGGAGCGCTTCTGCAGGGCGCAGACCCCGGGCCGGGGTGGCAGGATCATAGCTCTGCACGTCTGCAACATGACTGGCTTCCTAAGCCTCTCACGTTCTCATTTATCCGTGCGTTAGAATTCCTTGCCATCCTGTCCTCATCAGCACTCAGTATTAAACTCTTTAGTTTTTACCAACCTGCTGGGCGTGAAATGGCATCTTATTGTAATTTTAATTTCCCTGATTACTAGTGAAGTTTGGCATCACATGTGCTAGCCATTTGGTTATTCATATTATTGGCCCACATAAAAATATTGAGATAGTTTTATATTGGTTTATAGGGGCTCTTTATATATTCTGGATACTAACTCTTTCTCATTTATGAGTCACACAAATCTTTACCTGTTAGCGGCTTGTCTTTTTCTTGTTTTAAAATGGGATACCTTTTGATAAATATCTGATACACACACACACACAAATGACTTGGGAATATCATTTGGCATTATATACTTGTATGTATATATTCTCCCCCTCCCCCTAAAATAGACGGAACTTTAAAAAAGAGAAAATGTAAGACTCTGACAAGTCCAAAGTCTAAAATTATGTCGAGAATGTGTGAAGTATCACTTGTGCATACTAATCAGGTCTCTTTTGTGACTCTCCGCCTGTTGGAATGTTAATATTACCTTTGAACAACTGCTATATTATATTAGGCAGTTCGAACAATATTTCTGCAAGATTTACCTTTTCAGATTCTTTGACGTGATAGAATTTAATGCTTAATCTTTGAACCTAATGCTTAAATTATGAGGTTTTGCCTCGATGTAGTCGTGTGAAAAGGCTATATACCATAGAACACTCCCGATCCACCAAAAATCAAACTTATCTACCACTTGGAAACTCTTATGTGTAATAAAATTTCCCCATTTTAACCAGTCCCAGGATAATGCTACATCGATGCTCCATTCTGTCTTCAGAGCTGGCAGACATTGTTATCACAGAAAGGCACTCGAGTCCTAAATTCCGTATCGTGCTACTTATCTGAGCATAGGGAAATTGCGTCATGATTTCACCAATTATTGATAAGAATAGTTTATCACAGGGCCATGGACTTTTACCAATAAAAATATCTTTAAAGAGCAATTGGTAGTCTCTTATTTTACACATGTGAGGTTAAATGACCAACCCAAGGTCACACACCTAGACAGGCACAGATCAGGAATAGATCCAGGTCTCAGCCTTGTCACTGTGTGCTTTCCACTGCGATGGTGTCTTAGTCCCTCCGGGCTCCTGTGACAGAAGACCACTGGCTCCGTGGCTTGAGCAACAGAAATTTATCTCTCACAGTTCTGGAGACTGGGAAGTCCGAGAGCATGGGGCTGGCTGACAGATTCTGCGCCCGGGGAGGGCCCGCGTCCTGGTTCCTAGACAGCCGTCTCCTTGCTGTGTTCTCACCTGATGGAACAGCCGAAGGAGCTCTCTGGGATCCCATTTATAAATACGAGCACCAGGCAACTCCCAAAGACTCCACCTCCAAACACCATCACATACTAGGTTTCAATATATGAATTTAGGGGGGACACAAACATTCAGTCTATAGCAATGGATTATAGGTCATAGCGTTAGTCTCTGTTTTTCTAATGGTATACATTTTTACAGCTAGGTATCTTCGAGAAGTTTCAGTGTCCTGGGCTTTTTGTTGCTGGAAGCTTTTTAGTTTCTTAGTACTGAAGGAACTATTTATTGCATTCCCTTAAATTAGCTTTTTGAAAGTAATGCACACCATTTTCCTTCCTTATTCTCGACTGGTGTTTACATGCTAGTCTTTCCAGTGGGTTGTGTAAATAAATTAAATGATATGGTAAGTTATTCTAAAATGGCATATTAACAGTTTGCATAAATTAGAACTATGCTGATAGTTTGAGTCGGATTGGAAAAACATGTAAATTTGTAAATGCGTGTAGTCAATTTTTTAAATAGAGTTTTTTTTCCATGCACGGCTATTGTTTATTTAAGTCAATGTGTTTAACATTACAATAAGTGCATTTAATCCAGGAATTAAAATATTACCTCACATAAACCCATGTGCTCCCCCATCCTATCTTCCTGCTTCCCTACTTTAGGAATCACTACCTGGAATTAAGTGATTATTATTTTCCTGCTTTAACAGTACATACATACATACATACATACATACACACACATACACGTGTGTATAGACACACACGTGCCTCTGTATTTTCCTAATGTATGATCTTCCTCATTTTAAAACTCTAATTAAGTGTCAAATATATGTAGTCTTTTGTGACTTAATTTTTTTCAGTTCCCAGTATTTATCCTTGTTTTGTGTATAACTATAATTCACTCATTTTAAATGTGTATAACATTCCATTGTATGACATTGCCATAATTTATCTATTCTGTTGATAAACATTTAGTTTCTCTCTCCCCGACGCTGTTTGCTTTTGCTGTTGCTAATAATACTGTCCAAACAGTCTTGTATCCTCGCTCCTGGGACACATGTGCAGGTGTTCCTCTTAGATATGTACTTCGGAGTAGAATTCCTGGGTTATAATGGATACAAATGTTTACGTAGGGCCAAAATATTATAATGCCGAGTGATATTTCCCAATCACTCATAGTAATTTATACGCCCAGTGACCTATGTGGGGGCAGGCCCTGAACCTTGACTCCTGAACTCTTTCCCCATGAAGCCACCAAACCAAAGTTCAGCGCAGACATGGACCCGCAGCCGCAGGGCAAAAGCGGCTTTGGGATGCCAGCTCCCCGCTAACCCCCGCCCAAGAATGTGGCCTGGCCCCACTATGTCTTTAACTCAGTGCCTTTGAGGTGGTTTTGTTTTAGTGTCTTATCCAACATTTTTGTTCTTGTTTTTTCCCGGTGGATGAATTATTCTGACAATCCAAAAACCGAAACTCAACATTTTTCAAACTTTTCTTTCTAAATTCTCTTTTCCAGATATTGATTTATTGGGCAGAACAATGGATTTGTTAAGTGTTGGAGAAGACTAACTATTTATCTGTAAGAGATATAGAGGATGTGTCACATTAGTGATACTTTTCTAAAGTTTAGCGATTCTGGTATTTAAGCTGTACTATATCTTCTATTGCTGTTTGAAGGATATGCCCTACTATTTGACCACTCACTGTTCTCTGGAACATCATTTAGAAGGTGTAAGCTAAATGTTTATTTTCTTGTGACATAAAGCATATCATCAGGAAATAGTGATAGAATTTAATGGACATGCCACTGAATCTTAACTTTCAAATTTCATACATTTTTTTATGAGAAGAAACTATGCCATATTTTTTTCTTGTTAATCAAAAGTATTATATTTAAAAATCACTTTTCTTGCACTTGACTTCAAGATTTATTTCCGTGTGTTTTTATTATATTTATACCGAGTATAAAATAATTAACCGTGTCTGAGTGTGTTGATGGGTCCCCAAGGCGACCACCAGCTTTGATGCTTCACCGGAAGGACTCAGCCTGTAATTGCACTCACGGCTACGATTTGTTACAGTGAAAGGATATGAAGCAAAATTAGCCAAGGGAGAGCACGCGGACGCAGTCCAGGGGAAGCCAGGTGTACGCTTCCAAGGGGCCTCTCTCAGTGCAGTCCCACAGCACATGCTCAAGTCCCCTGACAACAAGTTGTGACGACAAGTGTGCAATGTTGCCAGCCAGGCAAGCTGATTTGAAACCCAGTACCCGGGTTCTTACCGCAGAATGATCAGGAAGGCCGCCCCTCTGTCCCAAACTCCGAGACCCCCAGAAGGAAAGCAGCGTGCGACATAAACCATGTGGTCGCACACTCTTGGGCACAGCGATCCATTCTTCAAGGTGAATGTTGGTGTGAAACTTCTGGAAATCCAAGTTCTCAGATGCCAACCAAGGGCCATCCGTGTAAGCAGGATGGTAGGCAGGCCTGGTATGTAGACTCTTGTCTGCACATGAAGTTACGGCTGAAGTTTTTAAAGCACTTCCATTTGTCAAGTGCCGTTCTTCATTTATGTCATCCTCACAACTATTTCATAGATAAAGAACTGAGACAGAGAGGTTAAGAAACTTGTCTAAAGCAGCACAGCTAATAAATAGTAAGCCAAGATTCTAACTCAGGCTTCAGAAACTATGATTTATCAAATGCTTTATTAGTGTTTGTATTTCTTTTTGCATTTTTGTCCTACCTCATGACTAGATGTTTCCTTCGTTTCCATAAAACTGTGATGTTGTTTCGTGGCTCCTAATTTTCAAATTTGGAAAATCATTCTAATTATCGTATACAAACCTTTCCTGATCTCATAAGCTTTTTTCAGCTGCTCCTGGATCGGTGGGTCTGAATTGTTCATTTCCATCTTTCTGGACTCTTCCAGGGGAGTTGTCTGGTCTGTGACCACAGTTTAGTCCCACTACTCCTTCTACACCTCCTTTCGGTCTCTGAGCTCTAACAACTAGAATTGCAGACAGAGATGGTGTCACCGCACCATGGTCTATAAACAAAGACAGGGCAGCATTTTCTGTTTTATTTTCTTTCTTGTAATTCTCATCACTGTGTTACCCGTATCGTCTGCCTCGGTATCTTGGACAATGACTTAGGGAATGGAATTTAAATGCCCCTAGGTGGCCATTTGGGATATAGATGGTAACTACTATACTATAGTTGGTAGAGCTTGCCTTTCCATTAGTGTATTTCAGATTTCTTTCCTGAAGTGAAGAGATCAACTATTTGCTATATCCATTCCCAAGAAAACACATTATAGCTTTAAGAAAAGTTTGAGTGTTAACACATGTGTTGAAATGTGATACAGATGTTTAATGTCTTACTCTAATATTATTTTACTGGTCATAGTCACCTGTTTTGATCCCTGCCTAAGCTTGCTCGCTTTATTCCATAACACCTGTTCTCAAGCATATATTTACAGTCTGTTGTCTTTTTTAAATGGATGGTTAGAAAACGATTGATTTTTGCCAGGGTCATTCAATAAATACCTTTAGGAGTCCTTGTTATTTTATTTTCAGTATAATACTGCAATACTGTTTTTACCTAAATGCCATGTAAGAAGTCATGCTCTATGACTGAAGTGTGATAATTATTGACATGTTCACAGATAGGGAAACGAAGTATTTTTAACTTTTTGAAAAGAATTGTAAAACTTTCAAGCGACTGCGCGATGACAAATGTCCTTGCATTTCTGTAGGCTTAGAAAGCTTACCTCCCTTTCTTTAAGCCTAGGGTCCTGGGCATCTAGCTGTTCAAGACATTTGCCTCCTTCTATTCTGGGCCTTTGCATTTGCGCTCCCGTTTTAAGCATTGCCTCACCCGAGAGGCCTTTCCCTTCCAGAGTGACTTCATCTTACCTTGCCTCACCCAGCAGCAAATCTCTGCCTGCCGGCTATGCGGCTATCCTCGTTGGCGCCACCCGCCAGTCTCTGAGACGGTCTTTTGTCTTTGCTCAGTGTCTCTTCCACGTCCGTCACACGTGACTCTAAAACTCCGCAGGAGCAGCAGTGTTACCTGCTTGTCCTTTGATTACCTTGGGACGTTGAGGTCAGCACAGAGCATGTGACCATTCGGTTCTTGTGGAATGAATGGATGGATGATTTGATTAAAGACTGTCAGAAAAATAAGTTATTTATGTTGGATATGGTATTCGATTTTTATCCATTTAAATGTATCCGATTTTCTTTGGGTTTCTGGAAGAGGATATCTCGCTGAAAGATAATTCTGCCCTCTTTCCAATTGCCTGAGGATGGTCATGTAGGCTGTTTTACGCTTTCCGTACCTTTCTTTCTGTACGTATGTGCAAGAATTTCTCACGCGTAGTGCTTTACAATCTTTTTCACCTTATTGCCCCCATGTACAGGGTGGGGCAGAAGTAGGTATACAGTTGTAAGTACACGAAACACAGAGTTTGTTTTTGTATTATTATTGATTATTTATTACATTATTTTCCATACAAACAGCTGTAAACCTACTTTTGCCCCATGCTGTAGAATGAGATTATTTGTAAAGCACATTTAGGTTAACAGAGAAGTTGGTATTGTCTGAAAGCAAACTACCTGCCTGCCCCAAAGGCTTTGGGGGGTCCGTGTCTTGCCGCACCTGTAACCCCTCTGTGGCAGTTTGGGGAAGCTGTGTTCTAGGGCAGTGGTCTTTGTATTTCTCTAAAAGGATTCTTAGAAACCGTGTACTTCCTTGTGCATTTTTAGATTGATAGCTAAAACTTTTCAAAGTAAGTTTAAATGGTTGCATAGTATATAATTTCCAGTGTATTATAAATATTGACGTTTAAAAATAAAGCTGTGATAGCACTCTTAAATGTATCCAGTGGAATCTAAATACCACGGTGATTTCATCCTCATCATTTTTCTTTCAAAAAAATGTGTGAACAAGCATTTAAAGTGATGCGAACAAATTCTTCTTTAACAATTTGAAATTTTACATTCTTTTCAAACTCATTTCTACTTTTTTTTCCCCTCACCAAATTTTATCCTATTGTAATTTTTTTTTTAAACCTTTTTGGCTTTTACTGGCAGTATTTTAAAATTAGGTTTATTAAATTATAACTTACATATTGTAGAATTCTCCATTAATATGTGTACAGTCATATGAGTTTGGCAAGTGTGTATAGTGTGTAGCCAGTACCACAATCAACATGTAAAATATTTCTATACCTTTTGATTCCCTCCCTCTACTCTAGTCTTTGGCACCACCGATCTCATTTCTGCCCCTGTGTTTATTGCCTTTTCCAGAATGTCACATAAATGGAATCATACAGCTTGTAATCTTTGGCATCCGGCTTCTTTCATGTCACATAATGTTTAACCTTCGTTAGTCCCTTTTTATTGCTGAGTTGTATTCCATTGTGTAGATGTGCCGTAGTTGGCTTATCCATTCACCAGCTGGTGGGCATTTGTATTTTTCCAGTTTAGGACAATTATGAGTAATGCTGCTATGAACATTTCAGTTTTTTTGTTTGGATATTTGTCTTCATTTCTTTTGGGTTTATAAGTGAGATTTCTGGGTGACGTGAGAGATGTTTTAGTTCTATAAGAAACTGACAGACTTTTTTGAAGTGGCACTATAATGTTGCAAAATAGAAGATTGTTACCTGTTGTTGGTGGCGTTTGGTATTGTTAATATTTTTATTTGTAGCCACTTCTGGTAGGTATATAGTGGTATCTCATTGTACTTTTAATTTGTATTTCCCTAATAACTGACTTAAATAATTGTTTCTTGTCCTTGTTTGCCGATCATATCTCTTGTAATGAAGTGTATGTTCATATCTTTGGGAAATATATATATATATATATATATATATATATATATATTCCTTACCTGAAGACATTTTTAATTGCTTTTAGAGAGAGAGGAAGAGGGAGAGAGAGAGAGAGAAATGATGCGAGAGAGAAACACCAACTGGCTGCCTTCTCATACGCACCTCAGTGGGGATCAAACCCATAATTTGAGTATGTGCCATGACTGGGAATCTAACCCACAGGCGTTCTGTGGGGTGATGTTCCAACCAATGGAGCCATGCAGACCAGGGTTATATGTGTATATATATTTTTAAGTACTGAGTTGTAAGAGTTTTATATATTCCAGATACAAGTTTCAGTCTGTAACTTATGTTTTCATTTTCTTAACATTGTTTTAGAGACATAAATTTTTTTTTATTTTGATGAAATCCAACTTATTTTTTATTGATTTATGTTTTTTGTCTTCTTTTAGAAATCTACCTAACACCAGTGCGATGGTTAATCTTATGTGTGAACTTGGCTAGGCCATGGTACCCAGTTTTTGATCAAACACCCATCTAGATGTTGCTGTGAAAATATTTTAAAGATGTTATTGACATTTAAATCAGTAGACTTTGAGTAAATCAGATTACCCTCCATAATGTGGGTGGGCCTCATCTAATCAGTTAAAGGCCATAAGACTGAGGGCCCCCAAGGAAGAAGGAATTTGCCTCTAGACTGCCTTTGAACTTGTAGACTGTAATATCAATTCTTCCCTAGACTATTATTTTCCATTGGTCTATTTATCCATCTTTGAGCCTATACCACACCCTTTTAATTATATGGCTTTATAATAAGCCTTGATATCTAGTAGTGTAAGTCCTAGAGCTTTATAATTTCTTCAGAATTTTCTTGACTCTGTTCAACATGTTGCATTTCCTCATAAATTGTTGACTTTACTTTCTTAACCACTGTGTTCTGCTGCCCTATAAATAACATTAGTTTTCCTTCTAATGAAATAGTCAAGATTACCAGGCCAACTAACTCTCAAGTCTTTGCTCTTCACTAAACTGCCTGCTTCTCTATCAAAGCCATAGAGTTTATAGATAGATACAGCTAGGACATTTTTGTCATGTGTTTTTTTTTAAGTAATATTTATTTTTTCCATATTATTATTTAGTGTCCATTGTTATTTTTCAACTTCTTATAAGTCAGCTTCAAAAAGAAAAAAAAGAAGAATGAAAGCAAATTTTCAGTTTAGGATCAATTTGAAATATGGTGAGAATTTTTGAGTATGAGATTAATTAATTTGACCCCATCACCTGGCTCTGCAGTCCAGTATTGATCAGGAGAAAGGAATCATACAATAAATATTAAGAAAGCTGTACTTGCAAATTTAGAATAAATGGAAACCAGAAGTTATTAATAGGCCAGATGTGAAAAGAGGATATACTAACACTAACACGTACCTGTACACATGTCTGACATTTCAGATAGAACCACTTTGTTTCAGAGAGTTTATATATAATGAATCTTTCTTAAAAATCCCTGTGTCGTAATAGGTGAAGAATCATCACTTTTCTTTTGTTGTAATTAGAAAAAGGAAGACCATATAAGGTTATGGCCAGAGTAGGTCAGCTGAATATCAGGTAATCCTGCATAATAAACCTGTCTACACTCAGAAATCATTGTCTGTGAGCATAGTAAGAGGAACAAGAGCCTTGAGCCCAGCAGTGCAGATTAGCCTAGAAATTTTGTTTGGGAAAGGTAAAGTATGCCCTTTCTGTTCTTCAAAAATACTTATTCAGGCATGCATTAATATATAAAAGAAAATTATGGTATATGTTTGTAAGTAATTGAGGTATTTGGTGTTTTTGTTTTTGTTTTTGTTGCTTGGTTTTTTGTGACAACCTTTTGTTTTTGGCATCTTACCGTAGGTAAATAAGTGCCTTGTAATTCATTGAAAAATAGGCAGATTTAAGTTGAGTAAGTGAAATGGTTTTATAGGACTATATTATAGTTAATGTTATAATCACTAAATTAAACAAGTGAGATGAAAAAGGGAGCCGTCCAGGTGTGACGATACGGAAAGAGACAAACATCGGGAATGCAGAAGTGATAAAAGAATAATAATAGGAAGTGACCTAAATTTCATAGACGAAGAGGCGCCTCTTTAATGTCTTGAAATATAAGTGAAAGAAGACAAAGAGAGTAGATGAAAAGGAGAAACAGTCATATGTTAGAGCCCGTCCTCCAGAGGCTAACAAAAACAATGGAGAATAGAAAAAAATGGGGCTAAATATTGAATACAATAGCTACTGGGTAATGATCAAAGGGGACAGGAAGATGGGGAACATCTTTTGGCAAAAAGAATGGTCAAAAGAAGCGGAAAGTACAGTCTGGACCAGTTCAGATGAGGTAACGGAATAGAAGGGGCTCATACTGCACAGACAGCCTTTGAAGGTAAGAGTGGGTATCCTAATGTTATACACATCACTTAACAACAAGCAATTTTGCTTTTAAAAAAGAATGAAAAAGGAAGTACAAAAACCAATTAAAGGAAGAAAGAGACATATGCCTGGTAAATAATTGGGTACAAGGTGAAAATGAGAAAAGCCACGTTGAAAAGTGAATTTAGACCTCAAAGAAGGTTAAGATAAATATTCACGTTTGTTAATTGTCTCTTAGGTCAGTTAAAAAAGAAAAGACACTGAATGTAATAACCATTATAAAACTTCCTAAAGTAGGCATATTGATTGCTGTCAAAAATGTACTTCGTAGTCTATATAAAGCACTGAAAATGGGTCTAGATATTCATGTTTCAATATTTTAAGAAAACATTTTAATTCAGCATGATAAAAACAAATCTGTGAAAATGATTATTTTTAAAATATAATTTAGGAAGGCATTTGGCAATGATTTCCATCTCTCATTTTCTTTTTTTTAATTTATTGATTTGCAAGAGAGAGGGAGAGAGGGAGGGAGAGAAGGGAAAGAGAGAGACAGAGACATTGATTTGTTGTTCCACTTATTTATGCATTCGTTGGTTGCTTCTGACCAGGGATTGAACCTGCAACCTTGGTGTATTGGGATGACATTCTGACCAACTGAGCTACCTGGCTGGGGCCCGTCTTTCATGTTATGTTGGATATAGATTGTAACTTTGTATATATCTAATACCTCATCTAAAGTATTTGCACAGTAGGTAGCATCCAACATGTTTGTAAAGTTCAAAAGCACCTTTATGTAAATAATAGCTTCTAAAGGCCAGTAGGCACATTTAAAAAGAAGCAAATAAATCGATTCATCTCATGCTTAGTGGTTAAAATAGAATGCATATCTAATATATGAATTTAGATTTGACCTTGTAAACACAGAAAGCAATAGAAACCCCAAATACCAGAGTTACCACAGGGTTCATCTGGTAAGAGATTACTGTCTCAAATATTCCTCAGAACCGTCTTTTGCCTTGTTCCTCTGACAAGCTAGAATTTGTGTTCTGTCTTTTGAAGTAATGCAGTCTCTAAGCTTTCCCCACCACCCATGTAGTAAGTGATTGGCATTCCAGTGTTGGAACAAAACACAAACTTAATTATAAACATAGAAACAATTGAATAAAAAGTGATAATAATCAGGCCCTTTTTTACTGAGTTTTGGGACCCGGATGTCATTACTGTGCTAGAGCATAGCAGTGTCTTCTGCCAGTTAGAGTTCATACTGGCCACCGTTTTGAGGGGTAAATTAAGTGCATAGTTGGCTCTCCAAATAGTTACTCAGTGCCGTAATATATGAAAAGGCACCTTTGAGCCGCTCTGTTGTTGAGATAGCACTGAGAATTTGTGTGCGTTACATGAATGATGTCCTCAGTGTCCTATCCTCAGTAGCCCTAGAATTTACCCATCGCTAAAGCCGAGTACTTTTAATTGAAGCAGCAGATCAAAACAAGTGCCACAGTCTTTTCTAGAATAAAATACTATATCATTAAGTCTGAGACATCATTAATTCTAGGGCACCATTATATTTGCTGCCGCTAATGAAAGAAACCTGCCCGTTAAATTATGACACAACGCAATCACAATGCATCACAATTTTAGAGATTTGAAAATGTGGGAACGGTGTCCTGAGAAGCATTGAATTAAGATAATGTGCACCTTGAGCCCAAAGAGACATTGCTTAGCTACCTGGTTCTGAATCGTTTTCAAATTTGTTATGTTAAATGCTGTCTTCATCCACTTTCCTTTATTCTGCCTTTTAAAACCCTCCGTGGCCTCATGAGCCTATTTCCCTGGCTGTAACCTTGACATCCCTCAAAATTAGTTTTGGTCATCCACCTGGAGAGTTGCCATCTAACCGTCGTAGTTATGCGTCCCCACCTGACCTATCTAATCTCTTAAGAGGGCATGGACGTCAGGGGTGGACAGTCAGTGGGCTCATTCTTGCCCTGCTGGCAGGACCTGGGCATCAGAGCAGGCAGACCTGCCTGAGCCGTGATCTCTACGCAGCCATGGTCGGGCTTTCATTCAGCGCTGGCGGGGCCCCTAGGTGCCTGGCATTGTGTGGGTGCAATTGGTTACGATAGTGAAGCATCGCTGCGGGCGAGGAATTGGCAGCCTGATGGGAGAGTCAGCATGTAGAAAGCAACTAGGAGTCACCTAACTTTAGCTGTGGCGGACAGCTCTGCAGGGGATAAAGTGCCTCTCCTCCTCCTTCGTGATTCGCTGTTCCCCTCTTTTCCTGACCCAGTTTACGCCCTCCTCATATCAAATGAATAGAATCAGCCCCACACTGCAAAGAAGCCTATGAGGGGTCGCCCCCAGATGGGCCACCTGCATCCATGAACATCCTTCGAACAGGAGTTTGCTCTAATCCGAATCTAGCCCCCCGACATGGGGGCAGGAACAGCTCATTGTAAGGATAGTATATGATTAAGTCTTGGAGGGAGAGGATGTGTCGAAGAGGCCCAGCACCCTCTGACCTTAGGATATGACCTCTGTGGCCCCATCTGCTTCCTCCTCCTCCTCCTCCTCCTCCTCCTCCTCCACCACCACCAGCACCTCCACTACTGATATTAATAATACCAGAGCCCTCTCTGGACCCTGCCTGACCTCTAGCTCCAGCTCAGCCAAGCTTCTTGCAAGAGTAAGCTGTGTTTGCTGTTTTCATTTAACCCCAATCTCGTCACTTCTCAACTCAGATAACATGGCTTTTGCCTCTGACAGCTCTACTGAATAATTCTGCCAAGTCTACCAGTCATCTCCTAATTGTCAAATTCAGTGGCCACTCTTCAGTCTCTGACCTCTTTTCAGTGTTCATCCCTGATGACCCCTCCCTCCTTGGAACACCCTTTTCCGTTGGTGTCTGTGACAGTACTGGCTCGGGGGCCTGTCCTCCCCGCCATGGTCATTCCTTTCCATCTCCTTCAGAGGGTGGCCTTCTGCTGCCTACCCCCCGGCACTCTCCTTGTTACCCACATGCTCTCTCTGGGAGGCGTCCTTCACAGCACTCATGTCCGTGTGGGCGACCCCCAGTTCCGTGCCTTTATCTCAGTCCCGTTTTCTGAATTCCAGACTGATTCCCTCTCTCTCTCTCTCTCTCTCTCTCTCTCTCTCTCTGTCTCCACTGACCCCTCCAACTCCACATGTTCTAAATGTTTCACGCTGTTTTTTACCTCAACGTGCTGATCTTTCTCCTTTCTTGTCTTACATTTCTGTGTTTGCGGTATCATCTTCCCACTTACCCATACCAGAATCCTCTAGATCAACTTCCCTTCTTCATTACACATAACCAACAGATTGCGTCTGTTCTGCCAGCCAAGCCTGTCTCAGGTCTTTTCCTCCTTGCCACCCTCATCCCATGCTGTGTTAGCCTGTCCTAACAAATACCCCAGAGCGGGTGGCCTAAACCCCAGAAACTGATTTTCTTAGAATTCTGGAGGACAGAAGTCTGAGAGCAAGATGTCAGCAGGCGGAGTTTTTCCTGAGGCCTCTGTCCTCTGTGTCTTCTTGTGGATTTCTGTCTCTCTGTGTCCTAATTCCCTGTTCTTGTAAGGACACCAACCATAATGGATTAAGGTCCACCCTAATGACCTCATTTTCACGGGATCAACTCTTTAAAGACCTTGTCTCCAAATAGGATCACATTCTGAGGTACAAGGAGTTAGGACCTATGAATTTTAGGGGGATGCACACAGTTCAGCCCATGACACGTGCCCTCAGCATCTCCTTACCAGTTCATTGTGTGCTCTCCTAATTTGTTTTTCTGCCTCTAGTATCATTCCCGTTCCGACACATCCACCTTACCACTATCCGAGAGGAGATTGTGATTTCCAGCATGAGCACACTGCTCTCCTGCTTCGAACTCTTCAATGGCTCCCCCTTGCATTGAGTAGAACGTCCAGATTCCTTCAAATGGCTCTTCCATGATCTTGTAGCTTCGGCCGCCTTCCTGTCCTTATGTGCTCCAACCATTCAGAAGTATTTGAAGTTCCCTAAAGGTTTGAGACCTCTGTGCCTTTGCACGTGCAGCGTTTTGCACCTGGAATTTTTTTTAACTCTACTCCCTTTGTCTCGCCAACTCTATGTCACTCTAAGTGACATATAAGACTCAACGGAGGTAGCACATTCTGCAGGAAGTCTCACCTCGGAGTGACCAGGAGGAAATATGGCAAATGGCTGTAGGACACACTGAGGGAAATTGCTAACATATGAGCCAGCATCCTTTCACATGGATGCAATAAAAAAAATATGTTCAGTGTAAATTATGCTAGTTGTTATAGACTTTTCTCATCCCGCAGAGCCCCCGAAGCTTTCTTAAAGGACAGATGGTGAAATTTACATCTTTCTCTCATCATTGACTTAGCCATCAGCTCAGAACACACATTTAATCATGTTCTAACGCCTTTCTAAATTGGGAGCCCTGTCCAAAGGCGCGTAGTGGTGTCCAGAGCACTCATTCTCCGCAGCCTCTGTGCCTGAGCCCTGGACACATGGTAACAGTGCAGCTTTTCTTCAGTTTTTTTTCTGGAAAAAAGAAAAAAGGGGAGTGCAAATTGCGAGAAACGCAGTACAAATTGTGAGATGTCAGTACATTAGTAGTGACGTGGGAAATCTGAAGGGGTGGGGGGAGAAGGTGTAAATTGCAGAATAATAGAAAAGGGAGGTCAGCTGTTAGTAATACAAGGAATATGGCGGACTTAAAGAAAAGGTACAAATTACGGGGTAATATAAAGAAGAGGTCAGTACATTAGTAACATGGGAAAACCGACAATGGGAGGAAAAGGTGCAAATTGTAGGATAATGTAAAGTAGGAGCTTGGAGATAAGGCTGAGCTTCTGTCATATCAAGGAGGCTTGCTGGCCAAACGGACACTGGCTAGACCTTTCAGTATTTTTATGGTTCTATCTCACAGCAGACCTTTACGTCTCTTAGACTTATTAATTAAATTCCAAACGAATATCACAGAGCAAAATTTACTGTTTTTGTCTAAGACAGGAAAAAAAACGGAGTCATAAAGACTCCCTCAAGACTTCCGAATGCCTGAACCCAGAAACCTCGTATTTGTCAACCCTAATAAACACACACCTTCGGGGGAACTCTTTGCTGCACACGGACATGCATTCCTCCAAGAGGCTCTGTAAATACGACATGAATGTTGTTTCTGGGCTCAAGATAGAATTCAAAACAAGCATACAATAAAAAAAATTTAATAACAACCTGAAAGAACAGCAGATGATGGGAGGCTGTGGGGACTCTACGGACCCCTCTCGTTTCTACACATTTTCAGAGTGTGGCACAGACTGCCCTTTGTTTCAGAATATCTTTCTTTTCAAGGATGTTTGTGTAGTGAATGAACAGTAGTAGAAGACAGAGTTAGTGTCTCCCTCACAGGGGGCCCCACCTTTTGGTGTCTCGGCACTGCACGGGAAGAAGAAGAGTTGTCTTGGGCCTCACATGCAATACATTGTGACACATAATCCAAAAAAAAATCTCATAATGTTTTAAGTAAATTTCCGATTTTATGTTGGGCCGCATTCACAGCGATCCTGAACCGCATGCGGCCCACGGGCTGCAGGTTGGACACCCCTGCGAGAACTTCCGCTGGTTCTCTTGAAAGAGGAGTGGCTGGGCAGGCACATGATGCCTGTTGGGGGACAGTGTCAACAACTGAGCTCAGCCCCTCCTACACCCTATAATGTAAACTTCAGATCCATTGGGAGAGAAGGTCTCCAGGTGTTTGCAGTGTTTAGCCAAACTAAACAATATACATTTGAAGGTCCGTATTTGGAAAACAGTAATTTTGAAAAGCAAGGAAATGGTAAGTTAAAAACTGAGCAGAAGGATTACTTCTGGAGGAGAGGCACGGGGCGGAGACCGGGAAAGGAGCACGCCGGTAGCTACGATGACAATGGTTGTTTTCTAGTTCTTAAGTTGGGGGTGGGTTTGCAAGCTTTGGTTTTATGATCGTGCTTCATAATATAGCTATTTTTTACATCTATTCATTCTTTCATATGTATCAACTATTACATAATAAATTTTTACAACCAAATTCAGGAAACTTAGTTTATAACTAGAACTATTCAGTTGCTGTGAATTGCATAACATGTGTTAGATTCCAGGAAAATAGTGTATCTGCACACCTTCTCACAGGAAATCCTGAAGTTCAGTGTTTGATCTTGCTTAGTAAATATGAACTTAGTTACAGTTTAAGCGCCCTCATATTTGCCTAAGCTAAGATTAATTAGAATCATTTTAACCTGATGTCTAATTCTAGATACTGTTTATTTCCTTCATCCCTAAAAACAGACTATGAACACTTTTGATATTTACAGTGCCGAGGGGGCATTCCCCAGGCAGTGGAGAAATTTGGGGAAATATTATATGTACTCTACCAACTTCACTGCCCAGGCATAATGAGGAAGCCCATCTTATTTCTCTTCCTAATTCTATCTTCTGTCTAAAGAGAGAGAAGTGTTCTTCAAATCTTTCTCAAGTGGCAAAATTCTAAGGACAATTTGTGCTTTCTGTGTCCCCCAAGAATGGCAGCTCGGCCCAAGAACAATGCCTCTGGGAGGTCTCTAGCCCTTCTCACGTGTGGGAGGATAGCGCACTGCTTGGTCTAGCTGACCAAGGGGCAAGACACTAACTTAACTTGTGAGGTCACCCTTAGGTTGTTGTCATCATACTACTAGCTAAATTTTTTTTTTTATCACCTAATATTGTAGAAACCAAACACTTTTCTTGATTTGTTTCACTTACTCTTCACGGCAACCCCGAGGTCACTCTCCTCACCCCTCTTTTGTGTGGAAGCAGGGCTCAGAGAGGTGAAGTAACTTTTCATGTTCTCCTAGGCAGGATTCAAACTTGCTCTGTGGATTCTCAAACTCATGCTTTTAACAATGTCAGAACCTTGTTAAATCCATTGTAATAACATCACTTGAGCATATAGGGTTTTTTCTTGGGGTTTTTTGTTGTTAGTTTGGTTTTTGTTTTTCCTCATGGAAGTCAGAATTCCACACAGTTCTAGCCTTGTGAAGTTATATAGTAAGGACAAATGGGCCAAGTTCTATGACCTTCAGGAGGGAGACTGGTGGGGGTGCTAAGATTCTGTTACCCCTCTTTTTTTGAATCATCACCCAAGGATATGTTTATTGCTTTTAGAGAAAGAGGAAGGGAATGAGTGAGAGAAACATTGATGTGAGAGAGAAACATCAATCAGCTGCCCCCTGTGCACACCCCAACTGGGGATCGAACCCGCAGCCTAGGTGTGTGCCCTGACTGGGGGTTGAACCCACAACCTCTTATTGAATGGGGCAATGCTCCCACTGACTGAGCCACACAGCCAGGGCCTGTTACCTGTCTTTTTAATGACTTTCATACTTCTCACCAAAACTATATTGTTGTTATCTGGGTAGCTAATATTTTTGGATAAGCTCGATTTAACATTCCTGAAGTGTGAGGAGGAGGAGGGAACAAGCACATTAAAGATATTTTTATTTTGCTGAACGTGGATGTATTTCTTTAACCTGCTGGAAAGAGACTGAGGGTGCCCACATTTGTTTCTCTAAGAAAGGATGCGAGTCTGAATAGTGTCTCGGTCTCTGGTGTTCTGGTGAATAGTAGGAGTGTCATTGTCTTCCTGATTCATAATTGGTCCCTATGAGGGAAGTCAATTACTTAATGTGAAATGGGCTTCAAAGGCAGAGTTTGAAGTGCCTTTTTCCTCAGTTTGCAAATATATCTTTATTCAGCTACAGAAAAAAATAAACAAATAAGTACCTTAATCTGACTTCCAAACACTTAAAACAAGGAGCTGCAATGTAAAGAGAGCAGGAGGAAGCCACCCCAGGAGGCAGTACTGTTGCTGGAGACAAGTGCTTGGTGCTTGGAGAAACCAGGAAGAGAACCCCTAGTTGTAACGTTTTCAGGAGAGCGTTTTACAGAAGACAGTTCGCCACTTAACTCGCTGGAGTACTTTTATCTTGATGTGTACTTATTATACGTGCCTTATTTTGGTGGGACTTGATACAAAATCAAAATATCTTTCCTTGTAGTAGGAATATTGTCATAAACTCTTCCTGAAGACCACACAATCCCATATGCAATAACAGTTGAAATACAATGCCTACTTTAAAACGCCGGCCACTCCAACTTGTAAACTACACAAAGACCTTAGAAGATGATCAAAAAGAAACCTTTATTTTTGTTCGGTCCTTCTGGGTTTCTTCTCAGGGGCCAGGTTTTTTCGATTTCGTGATCAGACTGCACACAGTGGATCTGTCTGTTAAACAGGTGTTTACTGCACAGTTGTTAAGGGCTTAACTCAGAGTTTCCCCCTTTGGAAGAAACAAGGAAATGTAGTTGCTAGCTGCGGTTTCCAAAGTGGAGGGAAATTGAATCCGGAACCTGGGATGTAATGACCGGGCAGCGGACTGAAACGATGCTTACTTTCCCAGGCAGCTTTCGTGCCTGGTGTGGTTGACTCACACCCAATACCTGTAGGTCCTGTTAGTGTTAAAATACAGAAAGGAAAGGAGGTGGGGCCTTTCCCCTGCCTGTCTAGGCTCTAGGCTCGCTCCTTCTTCAGTGTCCTCCTGCCTCACAGGCTTCCATGTCCCCGTATCACACTTCTCCCAAATCACCAGCCTGTCCCCTGTCTGCATTCCATCCAAACTCGCATTTCCGCCGCATAGCTGATCTCAGGTATGTGTTAGTGGGGCGGCATTTTGATTTAACTCATTCATACTACTGTGTACATAACTGTTAGTCCCTTAATCCTCCCTGAGTCATCTGTATGAAAAGAAAATACTAATTAAATGCTCATTAAATCAAACGAGTGTAGATTATTCTGGGTGTCAAACACAGTGAAATAAGGCCGAGCAAGGGGAGTCATGTTGGGGGTGGGGGCGGGAGGGTCACCATGGAGACAGAGTAGCCCATGTGGAATTGTTTTCTGGGGACAGCTCCCCTAAGCCGGTCCTGCTTTTCATCACTTCTTTCCTTGTGCTGCTTCTAAACTCCTTAGTTTTAGAAAAGGCACGTGTCAACATGGTGAACCAGCAGCTGAAGCTCTTCCGGTGCAGGTGAGGTTTGGGGAGGGGTGGGGAGGACGGGGTATGGGCTGAGAACATCAGTGACCCCTTGTAGGTGTGAGTTACGCATAAGCCAGCTGGAAGGCAGGGATGCTGCCTTAGGAAGGAGACAGAGATGCCCCGCTAAATGGAGAGCGGAAGTCATGAAATCACTTAGCAAGTTCAGGCCCTGTAAACTGGTGCTGAGCAAATAACCTTGATGCTGCCTTTCTACTTAGGGACAGCTGAGCCGGGCAAGAAGTCTTCAGTAAATGGTTTCGCTAAAACTAGATCATCAAGAATCTCTCTACCTGCTACGTTAGAGAAGCAAAGGATATCGTGACTGATTATAGCCAGTGTCCTGAGGGAGATGGGGGTTGGCTGGCCTCTCTGAGGGAGGGACGTTTCAGCAACGACCTGGAAGGGGAGTCAGGTCAGCCAAATGCAGAGGGTGGAGAAGGCCAGGCCACGTGGAGAGCATCTCAGGCAAGACGTACAGTGTGTGCCAAGCCCAGGGAGGAAAGGGTCTTCGTGACTCTGGGGAATTGCCAGTGAGACCTGAGGAGGGGAAACTTGTGGGCGCCCATCCTAGAGGGGGTGGGAGAGAGACACAGCTCTGTCCCCCAGGTGAGTAGGCCACCTTAGGGGCTTAGAACCTCAAAGATTTGGGGTCTGATTTTAAGAATTTAACGTGATGCCCAGGCCAGGGAGGTGAGTTGGTTAGAGTGTCATCCTGGTACGCCAAGGTTGCAGGTCGGCCCCCCAGTCAGGGCACATACAAGAATCCACCAATGAATGCATGAATAAGTGGAACAACAAATCAATGTTTCTCTCTCTCTCTCTCTCTCTCCCCTCTGCTTCCTCTGTTTCTAAAATCAATCAATTAAAGAATTTAAAGTGAAAGACTGGCAGGTTACACAGTGTGGCCCTGACTGTGTGTGTGACTGGAGTTTAGGGGAAGGAAACCCGTTGGGGAGGGCTGTTCGGGTCTGAAGGGGCTCGGAGGGCTGCTGGCGCCTCCTGTGTGTAATTTAAGGGGGGCCCGGCAAGCCTGCTCAAAATTATCTTTTCAGTCACCTCTGACACAGCGTCTGACATCCTGTAATGGAGGAATTCATCTCTTGAAAAACCCAAACTGCCTAACAACCAAGGCTTGGGCAAAATTATGCAATAAGTAACATTTTAAAAGTGTATCAGACTTCCCCGCCCTGGCCGTCCTTTTCTGAATCGTCTTTTTCCGGGTCTCGGGGCATCTCTCCTCCCTTCAGATGCCCCAGGCGTAATCTGTACATCGACACCTGATTTCAAGGGAGACTCTGTCCAATGTGACTTACAAGAACTTTATGATGCAGTTTTGAATCAGTCTGCAGAATGTAACATGTGGCTGATTGTAACTCAGATGCCATAAGCGATAAAGGAAATTAGTTGGCTGTCATGACTGAACCTTGGAGAGGCGGGGTTGGCTTCCGTGTTATTCATCAGAGCTGGGACTCAGGCTTTGCCCCTTGTGTCCCCCGTGATCTTGGCTGGATGCCCGTTAAAGTTGCAACACTAACTACTGTAGCTCCCGGCCTCATACCCCCAGCCTCAAAGTGGGTGAGAGGTCTTGTCTTGGGCTTCTCTCTCAGGTCATGGGACAACCCTAAACCAGTTACTGGGACCGGGAGTGTCTCCTAATCTGAAAGCGACCACTGCTGGCAGGGCGGTGGCATCCTGCTGATTGGCATGGGTGGGATGCTTCTCTCCTGAATCCGGGGGGTCCTGGATACTGACAAAGGGAAGCAGGATTTAGGGGGTTCTAGGGAAGCACCAAACAATGTTGACAGCAGAGGGGTATTTATATTTCAAGCCTATGTTTACTTGTAAAATGTTAAACAGAAGGGAAGGAATTGTTTCTAGATTGGACAGTGGGGCTATCTAAGAGTCCCTGAAACTTGTGCTTCCCACACCAGCCTCCCCCCTGATACACTCAGACTGTCACT
The DNA here is from genome assembly GCA_004026545.1 of Mormoops blainvillei. NCBI lineage: Eukaryota > Metazoa > Chordata > Mammalia > Chiroptera > Mormoopidae > Mormoops > Mormoops blainvillei. Next base: position 182 of record PVJD01005514.1, on the reverse strand, counting down.
TATCTGCTGGCGTGGCTCAGAGTATCCAGCGATTTTTGTCTCTGACACTCCTGTGCCATAGGCGTTTGAACCTGGAAGTCTGTGACGTTTAAATAGGCTAAGTGCTGGGGACGGTGGGTGGAATTTAAAAAAAAAAAAAGAGGTGTGGATCCTACTTCTTTAGGACAATTACACATTATTTA